>CAEGAF010067371.1:0-13773 GCA_903067075.1 Micropoecilia bifurca | reverse complement strand
TGAGAAGCATTTGTCTGTAAAATGAGTAAAAATATCACTAACAGGGTCATTAAAAATTATTTTTTATTTATTTTTGTTAGATGGTGATGATAACGTTCTGGGTCAGGTCGATTAAAAATGTAATTTTTTAAAAAAATGTTGCAACTGGGAGCCTGAACCTCAGCATCTTTACATTTCCAAAACAAGACAAATCTAAACACAGGATGGGACCCAAAAATTAAAACATGAGCTGCTTTCCTATCGACCATATAACTGAAATTACAAAAATAAATGTGTTTAATGTTAACGCAGTAATTTTTCACACCATCATGAGGATATTTACAGCTGCATCAAAATGACTAACAAAACTGGAATGGAAACTTTTTTATTTTTATGTCAAATGAGTCATTGGTGAACAACGAGACGTTACTACTGGTGGAAATGATGAAGACGACGTGGTGGGAAGATGATGTTTGGTCACTGAAAGCTGTAAAACTTTGGGCCGCATTTAGTTGTGTCTACTGTTTTCTACTCTTTAAGTCAAATAAATTTAATGAGCTTTAGATTTTGAACCTATATGTGAGTTTGTGAAAGATAAACCTAAAGCAGAAAGTCAACTTTTTATTATTTTAGTCAAGCTTCCAAGAGTTGAATAAACGAGAGTTTTTAGGTTGACGTTTAAAAAACTGACAGAAGAAAAAGACAAGAGAGGGAACTATTTCCCAGAATGCTTAGCGGCGTGTCCTGAGATGTAAATGCGTTACATTGATCTGATTCCTGTGTTGTTAAGGAAAATGTTTATTTTAATGACATTCTCAGTTTGTAAAGTCTGAGGATAATGTCCTGTTCACACTAAACGTTTTAAAGCAAAATTAATTGTGATGTTTAATAAAGTTTATGACCAGATCAGAAATTTTGTTCATGCAATTTGTAAAAAGAATTTAAAACACTCTAAAGTAAAATAATTGAGTGAAAATAACGGAGAAACGTGGCTCTTCAACAACTGTCTCTTCTTGCATATTGTGAAATAATTATTTGCTTTAAATTGCAGCATCAAAACTCACTAAGATTAATGAACTATAAGATCTTAAGAAATATCATTTATAGCAACTTGTTGATGGTTGTGAAATTAACTTCACAAACTTTAATTTCTGAATTAAGACCAATACAATTTACTTGTTGACTTAAGTTGCATTTTCAAGGCAGCATGTAGATTTTCCAATGTTTCACAGCGTAATTATCTGATGAATGAGATCATTGTGTCCACAACCCAATTGTGAGCATTTGCAGGGTCTACAAACCTTTGATCGCATCAAATGCAGTTACAGGAAATGACACAGAAAGGAAGTGAATAAGATAACACCTTGACACCGGATGCAAGACGACGGTTCAGACCTCAGAGCGCCTGGTTTGGTTTTCACTCCTCTGAGCCGTTCAGAGACCATCCAGCTCCCGTCTCTCAGCTCCATGAGGGGCTTCGCTCTGCTCCTCAGCCCCTCATGGAGCTCCAGTCTTTCTCCAGCAGCAATCCCAGAATCCACCCTGGAATAAAGGAGAACGCAGCTTTGAGATCATGAAACAAGGAGGAACTGAGAAGGGAAACATCTACAGGAGCAGCTGAGGAGCAAAACGGCTTTAGACTGAGGCATCAGGCAGAGACAGACGGAGAAAAATCCTTTAAAAGTCGCTGCTTTACACCTAAACAGCTGCATGTTCATGTCACAGTTTGTCTTTTTCTATTGGACTGCAAACCTCAACAGCTAAAGGTTTCAAATATGTGCTTTGCCCAGATGAGAATGGATCAGAAACAGAGACAGACTTCAAGTCCCTGGGAAATGGATGGTCGGATTTTTTGGGAAATCTTAAAAGAAACGCTTGAAAAATCGGAAAAAAAAACTCCTCACATTTGGATTGTCAGTAATTATCCAAAATGTTCAGGAAATTAAACACAAAATAAACCCAATGAGCTGAAGTAGGAGGACTCAGAGTGATCTAAAGAGATTAAGAAAAGAGGAAGGGTTGGAGAAAAGTGTTGCAGAAGTAAAACACGTGTGGAAATAAGAGGTTTTCTTTAGGGGCATCAATAAGTTCAGGGTGTGATGAACATTTAGCTTAGAGTTTCACTTAGTCCTCATGTTGTTGATTTGTCCAAATCATCCTGATTGGTTGATTTAGAATCATTAAATTATGCACATCATTAAAACTGAGTTATATTTAATAACTACTGTACTGCGTTTGTTATGACGCACATTATTTTAGGTTTGTGTGAATCTGCAAGCTTCACTCTACCTGACACAGCTCTATTTTACTCTATTCTATTAGCAATAAACTGCAGACGGTTGAGAACAACCCAGATATTTAGAACATTTTGTGATTTTGTCAAAAAGCCGCATTTTGTTGACAATAATTAATAAAACATGTAAAACATTCATAAGGTTCTGTGTTGTGAGGTTTGATTTTCTGTCTTCCTTAGTCTCTTTCTTTTATTTGTCTGATTTCTGTTTTACTTTAGTTCAGTCCTATTGATTCTAGTTTATCGTGTTTATTTCTTGTGTCTAGTTATTCTTTGCATAATGAGTTTTTTCCATTTGCACCACTTTTCAAAAACGTGCTAAGTTATCTATCTGGTGGTGCTGGTTGGATGTTTTGAGGCATACAAAACTTTTCTATCAACAGAGCATGAATAAATCTTTATGCTCTATTTAGAGGATGGTCCATTATATGAATGCTTACAGTTTAAGCATTAAATAAAAGCTCAAATCTTAGTAAATTCAACCAACAGGACCTTAGACTGCAGGTGAAAGGTAGCGATAGTCTATGGGTTGTGCCTCAGATATATAAGATCACAAAGACACAGACTATCTGAGGTTCATGTCCATAAAAATAGGTGCCATTTGTTTGTTCTGCAAAACTTCCTCGCTACCATGACTACCAAAGCGAAAGATGCCGCCCATTTCAACGTCATTGTAAGCTCTTGTGATATGAAGCATCATAACACATAAGAATACTTTTATGGAAATAAATAATCTTGTTTATTCTTTTTCTGCAAACTTAATGTTGGATTTTCCTATTTTGCTCCGTCTAGCATGAATTTATTTAAACGGCAGCAGGAAGCTGAAACTACAACAGCCTCAGTGTGTCAAGAAGAAAACTTACTGCGGTGGATGCAGACGAGGAATGAATAACTGCTCTGGATTATTATTAACTTCTGAAATGAAAGGAGTCAAAACCTGAGGTGAGGTCAAACAGTCTGGGCTCTAAAAACCTAACGTGTGATTCAAAGAGAGTAAAACAACAATCCAACCTGCTGAAGCAAAACACAAAACACTTGAAATGAGACGAAACTTACCAACTTCACTTTTCAGAAAGATGTGAGAATTTGTTTTAACTTCCTTAATATTTACTCCACTCTTGTTATAAGTGTCATAATCTGTTGCTGAAAAGCTACTTGTAAGTTAGTTTGGCAGATTTTAGACCAAAAATCCTGAGTAATTTGGTGTTTTTGCACGATATGCTTACATAGGTAAATAATAAAATTCCGATAAGTTTCACAACCTCTTTCAACAAACAGACTGAGAAAAACATTTTCAAATGAAGCTGAAAGTGGAAAACAGTTCGAAACAGGAAATAAATTACCACCCAAAGGTTCTGAAGGACTTAAACAAAATCAATATTTCTAACAAGTGGAGTCATAAGATGCATAGGGAATAAATAAAGTGGATATTTGATCTTTTAATGGTTTTCAGGGCCGACGGGAGGCGAAGCTGTAAATGATCTCATCACGTTTTCAGACTAATGACCGTTAAAGCGATTCAAAGGTTAACGGCGCGTTAAACTGAGGTCCAAACCTCTGCAATTCTGAGAAACATTGAACTATAAGACAAAATAGTTTTTCAACAAAGGATGTAATAATTAAAAACAATGAAGGTTTGATTAAAGTCTAAAACAATCACAGCTCCCAAACGTAATGCAGTAATTTAAAGCTAGTTTGTACCCAATAAATAACAAAAACGATATATTTTTATTTTCGAAAGTCCTAATTTTATTTTATTTTTTGTGCTAATGGACAACAAACTGTGTTAAGTTTATGGTATTTCCTGTTTACTTTACATGAAAGGCTCATATTTTAATGTATGGATTCATTTTAATGGATATTTTTGAAAGAATCATGTTTGTATCTTGAAGAAGAAATGTGGGGAAAAAAACAGTCTTTTCCTGTCAGCGAGTGATAAAGTTAAATTACATATTTAAACTTCTGAACTGAAGCAGCAACAGGCTCTTTAAATGCATAACTTATGACAGTTTAATGAAATTAAAAACCAATTCTGTCCAGAAAACGTAACGTTTGTTGGTTTAACGGTCTCAGCTGCAAAACGGATCCAGTAAATGGAAAAAAAACAAACTGTTTCTGGTTTCCTGTGAAATCAGGAAACATGTTTTACTGCTAAGGAATAAAAATAGTCAGTTTTCTAGCTGCAGTCAGACCAAATAAAAGATGGAAAGAAAATGTATTTTTCTTTAAAACGACCCACTTTCTGTGGAAACGGGACAGAAAACAGAAATGAAGCAGCATAAACCCAAACTGACCTGTTTGACTGATGAGATGGATGTTAAATGATCCACCGTCCAGAATGATCCAAACCAGAGAGTTTAACTGCACAGTGTCCGGCCAGCAGCTCCTCCGAGCTTCATGAAAGTCGTTGTGGAGAAACAGGAAGCAGATAAGCGGCGCTATAACTTTGCCCTAATCAGCTAGAAGAAAATAAACTGCAGTTTGAACAGTGGCAAAAGATTGACTTTATTTTCTAATTTCACCGCTGGGTCGGGACAGGAAGTGTGTTGGACGCACATGAGACTGGAGGAAATCCTGCAGATCTTCAGAGAGTAAGCAGGAAACAGAACAAAACGCTTTCTAAACAGACAAATATGCCATAAAACTAAACATCACATTTAATTGGAAACTAAATGTAGAATGCGTTAATGTTAATGAAATACACCAAGTTGTGTGTTTTATCATTTTACATTTGGTTTTTCAGGGAGCGTCTTTCTTCAGTCTGCTGCTGGAGAACATTCTGAGTTTTACTTCTTTCTCCTACTACTCTCCAGGGAGCCATAATCTACAGCTCAGATTAAATACATGCTGTATCTCTGTTGTTTCCCTCCTGACCCAACATTTCTGTCTGGCGGTGACTCGTCCTGCTGCCCTTCATGAACTGATCACTGTGGGGACATTTGAGAGCAGAAGACATGAAATCCTGCTTTCACACTGAACACAGAAAAACTCCCCCTTAAATATAAACTACTCAAATACTTTGGAAGTCAGAAAGTACAACATTAACTGAAGAGGTTTAACCTCTGAACTGCCTCATGGACTCATTGTCTGAGCATTTTGGTTGTGATGGTTAAAAGATGGAAACTGAAAGCAAATTGTGTCACCAGCAGTGACTCACACTGTGTCGCTCTCAACCTTTTGAAGAGATGAAGTCAAAAAGTTTATTATTTTTGTCCAAAATCTCACAGCTATTGGCTTCCTTAACCAAGGAATAAGCCAATAGCTTACTGGCTATTTCTTGGTTAAAATAGTCAGCAAGCTATTTTAACTTATTGGTTATTGTGTTTTAAATGGGTGTCATTTAAACGTTAACACTCATAACACTTATGAGTTACGAGAGTTTTAAATGACTCATAACGCCATATTTACAGCCGCTGCCTGTAAAAATGGCGGCTTTGCTTTCTGAAGAAATATAGATTCATTTTATGGAGGAAAACAAAGTTTAGGAATTAACTGTCCAGATGAGTTTCAATAAACTGACAATGAGGAGAAAGAAGTTAATAGGACAAAACGTAATAAGAATGAAAGAATAAGTTAAAAATTTAGTTTAATACATGCAGTTTTATTGATAGTGTTTACAACATTAGCATGGTCAAGCTGTATATCTAAAGTTTACACCAGTCGAATAGCTTGAGAAATTTAAGTTGCAGTGACATATTTGTTATGATAAATATGAATATGAAGCTCTAATGGGCTACAGAGGCCCATTAGCTCTAGCCACCCATCAAAATGGGAAAGACAAAAACACATATTTAATAGATGTATGTTGGTCTTTTAAGACTCAAAATGGCTGCAGAAAAAAACTATTTTTTAACCACAAGACTTGAAGTTCGATTGGTAAATATTGATATTCTAGATTCTAGCACATATTTACTCATAATAACTAATATTTTCTTCATATCAAGCTTTTATATCTTATCTAAAGACAAAAACACTTAAAGTAAGAATAATATTCTAACATAAATCCCTCTTGGTGAGAAAAATTATCTTGTCAGAAAGAAAACAAGAAAAATCTCCTTAATTTAAGATATCTAATCTTACTAAGATTTGAGTTTTTGCAGTGTGTTTGGTCAGATGAGACTAAAATGTTATGTTTTCTCAGTGGCCAACATTTCAGGTGAATTTGGGTAAACATGCAGTGAAGCACCTCATGCTGTGGTGGATGATTTGTGGTTCTGCAGGCCTGTTTCTCTTACAAAGTCCCTTTAAAGCCAGTTAGATTTTTTTTTAAATACCTGGAAATGTAAAGAACAATCACAGCTCATACTATGAATAAAAATTGGGGCAAATATACTGCATGTATGGGAAATAATTAGCCAAGCACAAAATAAGCTTAAATCATTTTTAAACCCAATGAGCTGTGTCCTCAGCTGAGCTGAGCTGAGGACACAGATCTCTGGATAAAGAGGAAGTGTTGAAAACCACTTTCTCTTCTGCACCAGCATTGTGAAATGTTGCACAAAGGAAAATTGCATGCAGTCCTAAGTGTAAAATCCAAGTAAGTTTAGCACCAGTGACTTTGTTCAAAACGATCATTTCTGAAGGAGAGACTTTGTTTTGTCCTTTTCTTAGCGACGCCATAAGTTCAGAGCACAAACCATAACGATCATTCGTACCATCAGCCAAGCAGCTTCCAGGTTACTGAAATCATTTTAACCATTTCTCTTTTCTATCAAAGGAAACACAGCATATTTACGACATCTTCAGTAAAATAATAACAGTCGCTTAAAGACATGCCTGTTGTCCGCAGAAATCATCTTTTAGTAATTAAAGAGCTACTTCCCTGTACTAAATATCTAAATAAAATATAAAATCATGTGATTCAAATGGTGTGAAGACTAAAATCAGAGAAACTGATCGTTTTAACTATCTGTATATAAACACTTCTGAGATTAAAGTCTGAATTATACATTTATATTGAATATATTCTAGTTATATATTTTAATACATGGCAATAATTAGTTTCCACAGAGCTGAAGTATAAATTATACAGCGAATGATTCTGATCTTTTTCTGTATTTCATAGTTAACTTTGCACAAGCTAATATTCTGATCATAAAGTTTTTGTGTGTGTTCATCCTCTGTGAAGGTAGCTGTTCTTAAAGCTTTTTGCACTTCGCTTTACACGGCTCATCTGTGGCAAAGATACAGAAAAAGTGGCCTGTAGAAACTTTATGTGGTCCACAATGACGGCATGAGGCTCCTGCTGATGGATCAGCACCAGCCATGTGTTTGTACTGATGCTGGTCCCACATGTGCAGCTGAGCTCAGGAATCTCATGTATGTGTAGATTTTCTGTGTCATGCAATAATATAATTGCAATTTTAGTAAATCCTGTTTTTAGTACAGTGAGATTTTGCTCAAGATTGTGGAAACATTGGTGTCATCATTTATTTGTGACTCAGTGAATATGTTTATTTTTTATTTTGCTCTTATTTTGTTTTTACCTTTTTTTTTACTATGGACCTTTTAGTGTCTGGAATAAAGATTGATTGATTGAATTTTCATCGATGAAGGAAGGCAAATCTCTGTCAGAAACATGATCTATATGTGTTTTTGTTGTAGGGCTTTATTTAAACCTTATTCTGTCGGTTTTCTTTTAGTTTTAGGGCTTTATTTAAACTTTATTCTGTCAGTCTTCTTTTAGTTTTAGGGCTTTATTTAAACTTTATTCTGTCAGTCTTCTTTTAGTTTTAGGACTTTATTTAAACTTTATTCTGTCTGTCTTCTTTTAGTTTTAGGACTTTATTTAAACCTTATTCTGTCTGTCTTCTTTTTGTTCTAGGGCTTTAGTTAAACTTTATTCTGTCGGTTTTCTTTTAGTTCTAGGGCTTTATTTAAACTTTATTCTGTCAGTCTTCTTTTTGTTCTAGGGCTTTAGTTATTCTGTCTGTCTTCTTTTAGTTTTAGGGCTTTATTTAAACTTTATTCTGTCTGTCTTCTTTTAGTTCTAGGGCTTTATTTAAACTTTATTCTGTCTGTCTTCTTTTTGTTCTAGGGCTTTAGTTAAACTTTATTCTGTCGGTTTTCTTTTAGTTCTAGGGCTTTATTTAAACTTTATTCTGTCTGTCTTCTTTTAGTTTTAGGGCTTTATTTAAACTTTATTCTGTCAGTCTTCTTTTAGTTCTAGGGCTTTAGTTATTCTGTCAGTCTTCTTTTAGTTTTAGGACTTTATTTAAACCTTATTCTGTCTGTCTTCTTTTTGTTCTAGGGCTTTAGTTAATCTTTTGTCTGCCAGTCTTCTTTTAGTTTTAGGACTTTATTAAATCTTTAGTCTGCCAGTTTTCTTCGGGGCTTTAATTAAATGGACCAGGCATCACATCAGGGTGGGGCTCTGCTGGCTCTGCTGCTGCTGCTGGGTGTGAACGATCCGCTATCTGATCCATTTCCGGTCGGAAAATAAACACATCTTAAATTCCCCACTTCATTGAAGGACAAACCTTTAATTTGAGCTTGAACTCTTCTCTCAACATGGGAAACTGTCTGACTGTGGGGCCAAACGAGGCGCTGGTCGTGTCAGGTAGGCTCGCCTGCCTCTTGTTGTGCTAAAGCAGCTAGCATGCAAGCTACATGCTAGCTGCATGCTAGCTGCTTTAGCATGGAAAAAACAACAAATATCGATTATTGCTGAGCTCCTGGATTACAGCTGCAAACTGGTGAACAAAGAAACGTTTATTTTGCTGTTCATGGAGCATTTTGTTGTGTTTGTCAGCCTAAGTTGAGCATTAATTACCGCTATGTTAGCTTTTGTAGTCTGAATGATGTGAATGCTAACGTGAGCTGTCCATGGTAGCTTAATGAGTCACGTGACCAAATAAGCTCTGACCCATTTGGACTCGAGTCGGTAAACAATGGCGGAAATTACTCTAATAATACCTTTTATTTATATTTAAGAGCAATACAACGATATTTAATCAATCTGATTACTATTTAAATATTTATTTATTTCACTAATGGTTTCCGCTTATGACCAAAACTAATAAATAAAATATAAAAATAATTTAAACACGGCTATTAAGACAATAATATTAGATAATAAAAGTGGGCTTAAAAGTGTGTTTGATAATTTCTTAAAGGTGCTTTCAAAAGATACTTTTAACCTCAACAGAACATATTCTGATTTATTCATCTGTCAGCATTTTGTTACAGTTTTATCATCTTTAAATGTAAATGAATATATTTGTAAACTGTTGCATGAATCAAAAAGAAGCACTGATTTATTTTAGAAGGAGAAAAACAGTCAAATTTTACCAAGTGTAGGTTTTTAGGGTAAAATGAGAAAAATTTGCAGCATTTTAAAATCATAGAAGAAGTGCACAAAAAATGTACCGTTTTCTAATTTTGAAGTTGGTATTTGGGTGACATTGGGATGAGAGACTGATGTTAAAGGTACAAAGGTCTGAAAGTCAGACACCTCAGTCTCCTCACTTTTGCCAACATGTCGAGTTTTCAGACAAAAGCATCAGCATAAATGGATAACTGCCATTGCTGCCCTAATGGAAGCTAGTTTTTAGGTTTTTCATTCAGCGTTTGGTGTTTTTTCATAAATGTTGTGTTTCATTCCCTGATCTTTAGCAGTGAAACGTTGAGATGTGCTGGTTTCTGTTTTTCCGTCAGTCTCATGGTGTCTAAATGTTCCCCATGCAGGCGGCTGCTGCGGGTCCGATATGAAGAGCTACATCATTGGCGGCTGGGCCTGGACTTGGTGGCTCGTCACCAACTCTCAGAGGTAAACGTGGTTCTGAAGCAGCAAAGACCCGGTTATGTTGTGGTTGATTTTAGAAACGGCGTGGCTGAAATGGGCTTCATCAGAACGATCGACTCCATTATTCCATTATCTCGAAACAGGAAGTAGAAACCCATAAACCCACAAACCGTCTCGGATTTCTCTAGATGTGTCTCAAATGTAAACCCGTTTTCACCCTGCGAAAATTAAAGTGTCACTTTCTGCATGTAGTGATATTTTAATCAGGATTGTGTAAGTATGAAAACCCGACTCTCTTCGTCCAGATGTTTGAAAAACCATAACAAATGTCGCTGGATGATAAATCGTCGCAGAAGTTATCGCGATAAACAATAACATCGTGGTTTGAGACAATTTTTAAGTAAAAATAATTCAAGAAAACATTCTCAAAGATCAATAAACCTTAAATTTTTATTGACATTTAACACTGGAACTGGAAGAAATTAAACAAAACAACAAATACAATTAATTATAAAGTCTCTACACACAAAGGTATCCTTAAAAAAAGGCCAGTTGAGACCAAAACACCAAACTGAAAACTTTTATCATCCAGTGTTTAGTAGAGAAAAATTCTGAATTATGGAAATTATTGGGGTAGTTTTTAATTTATTATTCGATTCATTAACTGGACCTTCAACAGCGACTCTTTGGTTAAAATGGTAAAGAATCAACAAATGTGTTTTTAATCAATAAACATAATAAGCAATGCAGGTTTTCATATTTTTTGTGGAATAATTGCACCAATATTCCATCAAATTTTCAAATCAATCAATTGGTTCAGTTTATTTCTATAACATATTTCAGCAACGCACCAGTTCAAAATGCTTTACCTCATAAAAACTGAGAAACCAGTAACAAACATCACATTTTGAACGCACAGTTTTTATATTTTTCTAACTCTGAAGTTCTGTCTGCACATTGTTTGATTCTACTGGTTTCTACCCAGACCAGTAGAAACTCAGGCGGATTCTTCATCCTCTGTGTTTGCAGATTTATTTGCAGGAAGAGAAAAAGTTTTCAGGTTTCTGTTCCTGACTGGACTCGTTTGACTCGTTTCTTCCATCTGGGTGCAGAAAGTGGAAGCTTTTCTGACGGTTCCTGTGGCGTGTTTGTCCAGGTTGAGTCTGGAGATCATGACTCTGCAGCCGCGGTGTGAAGACGTGGAGACGGCGGAGGGCGTGGCCATCACGGTGACGGGCGTCGCCCAGGTAACCGCCGCACTTCCTGCTGTCATCACCCACCGCTGGATGTGTCTACAGCTGTGTCTGAACTCAGGGTCTGTGTCCTTCGAAGGACCCGTCCTACGTAGGACGGGAAAAACAAAGACCGGAAGAAAAATACCTGTGGATCCGGACAGGTCCAGCCTTCATTCACTGGCCCCGCCCCCACCTCAGCGTCACTCATGTTGCCTAGCAACCGTGACAGCGTGAAGCAGAGAGCGGAGAAGAAAAAAAAAAAACGGAGCCGAAGTTCGTTTTTCAGTCATTTATTACTGATTTTTTTCTATATTATTCTTCACCTTTTATAGTAAAGATTATGGTTATGGTTAAATAAAACTATTATGTTTGAAGGCTTAACTTTAATTAATCAATCAAATCGATGTGCTCTGCTTTGAAATTCTTTATAAACCAAACATTTTTCAACCAGACCTGTCTGATTAATGTTGGTGTTTAACTCCCACTCATTGGGGAAACTAGCGGGAGTTTTTATAACTATATGCCCGGAGTTGGGCGTTTTCTCTCGGTGTACCGAACCTGGAGCGCCCGGCTAGCTGGATGCTAACGCAGCGGTTAGCAAACAGGTCCGAAAACGTCAGAGCAATATTGCAATTAAGTGATGTATTGATGAACCGAGCAGATATTTGAGATTTACACACTTATTTTCTCGCCTAAAAACATTATACCAAATCACGTTGTGTCATTTAAAGTGTTATAAAGCTAAATAATGTGTGGCTATTCGCCGCCATTGACGCTCTGCCTGAACGCCCAGTTGGAACCCGCAATGAATTATGGGATATCGTGGGCCGTGAAGGACACACCGAATCCATCCTTCAAATCTGGGGAAAAGAAGGACGCATTTGAAGGAGTCTTCAGCTAAATTTGAATTGTACAGGCCTCGTCCTAATCGGCCTTCAAATCCGTCCTTCGAAGGATCCAGACCCTGAATTCGGACACAGTTTACGTCTTTCATTCTCCAGACTTTACTCCTTATTCTGTCCTCCTTAAACATGGAATCTCTAAATTTATGAAGAGTTTTTCTACATTGATTTAATTTATTTAAATCTTTGGTGAAACTCAGTTTGTTTCTCTGCAAAAACACAAAACCTAAAAGTGTTTTTGTCTCGTTTCTAGTGCAGCGTATTTGAAATAAGACAAAACTAACTGACATGTTCAGCCACACAGAGGAGTTTGTTTAATGTTGATGAAAAAGTATTTATTCAACTTGCTGATTATTTCACCTCATTGTAAGTGAAGTAATTTTAACTCATAATATGGGAAAATGTCTTATTTTACTGGCAGATAATTTCACTTATAATTATAAATTCTTCTTCATGTTAAATAATTATTGATTGAAATAAGCTCCGGTGCCTTGCTGAATAGTTAGATGTTTGGTCTTATTTAAAATATTTGCATTTAGAACTAGAAAAAAAGACTTACAAAAAAAAAAAATTGCAAAAAAATCAAAATCTTATCAAGTATTTTTATCAGGTTTCTAATGTAAATATCTTAGAAAACTTGAAAAACGGCAACATTCCCTTAAAGTGGCTTTTCAGCAAAATATTGTAGCTAAATCATCCATTTTCTAACACCTGGTCCATAATGGGGTCAGGAGGAGCTGCTGCCTCTCCAGGTGACGTTCAGGGCGAGAGGCGGGTCACCTGGACAGGTCACCTGGACAGGTTACCTGGACAGGTTACCTGGACAGACAGAGACACACAACCAGACACACTCACACCTGGGGACAATTTAGAGAAACCAGTTAACCTGACAGCCATGTTTTTGGACTGTGGGAGGAAACCGGAGTACCTGGAGAAAACCCACCAGGCACAGGGAGAACATGGAGACTCCATGCAGAAAGACTGGGAATCGAACCCAGAACCTTCTTGCTGAAAGGCAGCAGCTCTACCAGCTGCTCCACTGTGCTGCCCTATAAGTCAGTAATTCCTTAAATCTGAGGACGAAGTTCTGGTTTAACTGGGAGATTCCTTCACTTATGAAAATATGTTTTTCCAAGTATTAAGTGAAATAATCTGAAATAAAACTTTTTCATCAATATTAAGGAATTATTGACTTTAAACAAATTCCCATTTCTTGTTAGTTTTTCCTTATTTCTTTTCGTCTTGAAACGTATAATTATGTCAACAATCGATTGATCATAAAAAACACTTTGAATTGCCTTGTTTCTGAGATACGATTACAAATAAACTTGATTGATTCATTTTTAATCTGATTAATTGTTTCACTTTATAAAAGTTTCTAACATCTTTTTCTGTGATATTTCCGCTGTGATCTCTGGAAAACCTCAGAGTTTTGTGTGATTTTTGTTTTGCTCCTCCTGGTTGTCCATGACCTCCTGGTTGTCCATGACTTCCTGGTGGTTCATGACCTCCTGGTTGTCCGTGACCTCCTGGTTGTCCGTGACCTCCTGGTTGTCCATGACCTCCTGGTTGTCCATGACTTCCTGGTGGTTCATGACCTCCTGGTTGTCCGTGACCTCC
>CAEGAF010067369.1:0-13570 GCA_903067075.1 Micropoecilia bifurca | reverse complement strand
ACTGCTGTGAAAGTTGGACTGGAAGGCTGGAGAGGCGATGCCAGTGAATGTGGCCATTTGAAGCTGGTTTTCAGAGAAGTAGAGATCTCAGTGGACCGTATTCTAAGTTTCTGCAAAGCAACTTAGGCCAAAAGAAACACATTATGCTGAAGCAAAATCCATTTAAGGATCTTTTTCTAACATTATGTTGTTAGCTGTAGAAAAGTAGTTTCATTTTATTTGCAACATTATGTTCATTCATTTGTACTTTTCATATTATGCCTTAATAATCGATATTTGTATGACAGGATTTGTTACTTTGGATTTGGTTTCTTCACCTTTTAGTGTCACTGATAAGATTTGAGTTCATTTTGATTTGTTGTTTTAACTTTTACTGTCCACTAAGAAGATGACTTAGAAATCCTTCAGAAAATCAATATGTAATTTTTAAAGACTTTAATGAATGAGTTACAACATTTAATTTCTCTTTGGGATCAATAAAGTATTTCTGAATTTGAGTATTTGCTACTTGTAACACATTTCTATTAGGATAGTTGCTGAAACAAAGTTCAGGGCTAAGTTTTCCAAACTTGCATGTGTGATTATTTCTTTGTTTCAGAATTTGTAACGGTCATATTTCAACTTTTGACAAAAGACGATGTCGATTATTATTTCATATCTAAAATACTAATGTACTTCTATACCAACACATTTAAGGTAATTGTATTATAACCAGCAGTAATTGTATGCAGGAATGCAATAATTCAATAAAAGTATTGTTTAAAAAAAAATGTATTGTCCCAATATTTAATGATCAGAAAAAATGTCTAAAAAACAGTCAAGAGACAGTTAAAGTAGTTTTGTATTTTTAATTTGTCGTCTAATAATTATCATTTGCATTTTCCACTGAAACACTCAGAGAAACTGGGTACAAAGACACGACTCATGACTAAGGGACTCTGCTGATGACAGGAAGAAGATCACAGTCAACTAGATAGTCCAACCCATAAAATGTGGATCACTGGATGCAATAAAATATATACCTTTGAATGATTAACTACTCAACTACATCCAAAAACCCAGAACGTTGAAGGACTGTTATCCCATTGTGACTTACCTTAACCAAAGTGCATCATTTTTCTGGTTATTCTCTCGGTTTGGGTTACCTGACTTGTCCTACCTGTCATGAATCGCGGTGGTGAGGAAGACGCTGTGGATCCAGGTTGGAATGAAGAAAATGATTTAATCTAACAGACTTGACTCAAACACCAGACAGTCTAGAGAAGGATCTGACAAGAGAACAAGAAACACAGGTGGGTATAAATACACAAGGAGTAATCAGGGGAACTAGACACAGCTGGGATCAATCAAGGGTAGAAAAGACAACATGGAAACTCAACTGGCACAGAAACCTAAATAAACACACAGAAAAACTCAAATCCTTACACTATCTACCTTGTGTGATGGCAAATGGAGAAGCAGGGACTCTGTGTAAGAATAGTGATGTGAAATCCCGAGTCTGAATCTCAGGATTAAAATGTTTGCATTTAAATAGCTTGTTTTGGTTGGCAATAAAAAGTAAATAAAGTGCAGCAGCCTGGCAGGCTCTAAGTATAGATTGGATATATTGCTATATTCAGTTAGTAGATCTTTATAATAATGCAGTGGTTTAGCATCTCTGTTACGAGACGCTGCTCCTCAGCTCCATTCACAGGAACTGACAGGAAGTTGATTGATGATTGATTCTGGGAGGCAGATGTTAAATAAGACTTAATACAATTTAAGTATTTAGGTATCTACATGTCAAACAAAATTTGTTTAGCTGAAAGTAACCAATGTATTTAACAGCTTACTTGCATAAACATGTTACCATTTTGAAATTGGTGAATTTTTTTTACTTTTACATAAATGCTTCTGACCACACATGGAAACATAAAAACAGCTCACAGGATTTAATCAAATTGTCCAACAAAAACTCATCTATGAAGATAAAGCTATGATTTTAGCCATGAAGCAGATATTAACTGACCTGCAGGTTCACTGAGGCCACCGAATCAAAAATGACAATTTTACGACTCGCCCTCTAGTTTTATTTGCTAAACAAGTTCTGAATAGTCACCAAACATTAGCTCACATTTTTAGACTATTAGATGAAAGTATATACTGTATTTTTTCAAAGAAATAAGAGAATACTTACCATCATGTCATCACAGTATTTCCAAGAACTGGATCTGGTCCTCAATGTTTCCAGATTGGAAGAATCTGTGTGACTGCGTGTTTTTTCAGTGCGAGTGTGTGATCTTTCCTCCTAGAGGATCTCTGCTGGAGAGCCGCTCCACCTGCTGCCAGGTAACCAGTGGCTCTGGTTAAAGACGCTGTCAGTCTTTGGTATAATTAATCAGCTTCGTTCCTGTGAGGCCATTCCAGATGTTTTCCTTACCTTTGCTCTCCCAGGTTCCAGTTTGAATCTTCACTCCTTACCTGTCTCTAAACTCGCCTCTCTCTGGATCTCCTTCTCTCCCTGGGCGTCTTCCAAAGCTTCTTCACTGCTCTGCCTCCCGCTCTCAGTCAGGAAACACCGACTGGTTTACACTCCTTCAGCGGCGCCTCTACTGAGGTCCTACCTTCAGCTCATGGCTAAAATCAAACCAAAAGCCAAAGAACGTCCTCTGCTCTGTATTCTGCTCCCTCTTCATCATGTCAGCTGTTTGTTGATCAAACTGCTCCTCTCTGCCTCTCCAGACGTGGCTGAGATCTCTGAGGAACCAGACTCCCATCCAGCTGGTGGCATCCAGCCAGTAGTGATGGACAAACGAAGCCTCACCAATCAATGAAGCTTCCCAGCCCTTTTTCCAAAGGCTCATCACTCAGCAACTCATTCATTGCTCACTAGTGACATCTGCTGAACTAAAACTGTGACATGTTGTCGCTCAAATAAATCATACCAGTTTAGGCAATAAGTCCCAATAAGGTTTTTATCAAATCCATGACGGGTTTATTGAACCCAGTTTATCTTTGATGTGATTTGTGTCTGAAGTAATCCTGTCAGCTCAGGTTGTGTTTTCTTATATCTTACACTGATTTGACAGTAAAGATATTTACTTTATTTTTCTGGTAACTTCTGGTTCTGATCCTTTATAGTTGCCTGCAGACAGGATGTTAATCTCCCAATAACTTTCAGTCTGTTTCTGCTGAGGCTGTTGATGAAACAGTAACATTTCTGTTGAGAAGGACTTAATTATTTAACCACCTTATTGTGAGCAGTCATTTCAAAGTTTTCTCACATGGGAGAGGATGTTCTCCTTATTCTTGGCTCCATTTCAGCCACTGCTGATGACAAATGTTCTCCTCAGCTGTTACCATCTCTGATGTGACGAATCAACGCAGAATGAAGCAGTGACATTGTAACTCGACGGCCGTTGGTTGTTGGTTTTGTGGTTTTCAGCCAGACGGCAGACGCATCGAAGCTTCATCTGATACGCTCTGTTTGTACTGAAAGCCTGGATTCAGGTTTCCCACCACCAACCTGGTCACTTCCTGCCACCTAGTGGCAGCAGCTGGAAACAGTTTAGCTGCCCGGCCACAAACTGAACTTTAGATCTGACCAGTTAGCTGAAAGACAAACAGAAAGTATTTAACACTCCACCATGCATTCTCCAATTAACACAGCCAGCAGCAAATAAAACAGTATTTGGATCTAAAATAACTTAATATTACATAAAAATGCCACTTTGTAACTTGTGCTGTAAATTATTTGTATGATTTCTGTATTTGCCTCCCGATATAAAATGGATTTTAGGCTAATTAGTTGTTATGTTCCCACCTCCCTTAGCAGAGGGAAGCTACATGCTAGCTCAGACTGTTAGCTACTCACATTTCTGACCTTTTAAATCACAAATGTGTGTTTTTCCAAACCAAATAATATTGTTAATTATGTGTGTATAATCCCACTGTAACTGTTTCCCCTTCTCCACTGTGTCTGTGCAGAATACTGTCCAGATGAAAACAATGAACTCGGACTCACTAACTTTTAGCTACATGCATCCAAAGATAAATAAAACCTCACCGTGACAGACGACCTCCAACAGCAAAGCTGTTAGCATCTCTCATGAATGTCGTCCATGAAATCGAGCCACGGCTTCCAGTCGAACGCGCTCCGATCGTCGATCATCATCATAATCACTCTAGTTTCTCTGTTCATTGTGATCTTTGGCTACATCCAGTGGACCTTATCTCAGCGGCCGCGTTTCATTGGCTAATGCCCCTTTCACGTCACAGCGCAGCTACCAGTGGGTCACTGTGAACCTTAAGATGAGGCTTCTGCATGTTGGGGTTCCTGCTAAATCCTGAATATTGGCCCTTTAATCGCAGCCTGTGGGGTTTTTCCCTGAACGAGAATAAAACCTGCTGAATGTGACGGTAGCCAATCAGAGGTGAATCAAACAGCTGAGATATCGGACAAATGAGAGTCTGGTGGATATCGGAGATGATATGTGGAAATGTTTATTAAATCTAAAGGTCACTATTATGTTTATTCAGTTAAAAATGTTAACTATGAAGAAACATTTTCACCTCCAAATCCTAGTGCAGCAAATAGAGCAGCTGCTCCTGTCGTCTTTCATCCACAGCCTTTTCTTTTTGTTACGTCTTTTATCTCGTAAAATGACTCCAAACTATCACTACTGCTTCTACATCGTCATCAGTGTTTGGTTATTCTAAATTTCCGCCATGTTGGGGGTTTTACTGGATTATCCTCTGGAATTGGGATGTTCTTGACTGGAATCGGTTCCTGCCTTGTAGCTGAACATGAACCGATCGAACCTGTTGGACTTTCATCAGCTCTGTGGTCACAGAGGTTTGGAGAATCAGCCGTCAATCCTTAAATCTTTCCATCTAAACCAGACTTAAGACTCACAAGCTCTACTCATCTCCTCTGATCACTGCCCAAACGCCCTGACTCTGGTCACTATGGTAACGTTTACATATCCCTACAAAATAAGATACAGATGCGCCACAATAACGACCATTTTACTTTTGTGAAAATTTTAACTCATGATAATGACAAACGGAGCCCTGAGCTTGTTTCTCTGCTACCAGACGGTTCCATCAGGGACTGATGAGAGACAATAGTGAAGCAGCTTGAAGCTTCGTTGCCTCATTAGCAGCCGGTCGCCGCATGTTATGCAGAGCTGCTTGTAATGTGAGACTCACCTACCGGTCAGGATGAATCCATCCTCCTGTCTCTCTGGGCCTTTTACCCTTTGCTAAGAAACTTTCCAGACATCTGATCTGTTTCTGACTCATTTTGCTGCTTGTGGCTCCATGTTGGCGGCAAGTAACCGAGAGAATCCGGTTAAAGGATTTTCAAAATAAAAGATCTTCCAGACTCAAATAATACATAAAACGGAAATATTTAATTATTTCTTTAATTATTACCAATTGGTAATAATTAATAATTACCAATTGGTCCACGGACCGGTACCGGTCCACGGACCAGGGGTTGGGGACCACTGTGTTAGCGTATCATTACATACCTTATTTATCTCTGAAGGGAAGAAAACTGGATTCAGGAAAACAAAGGGGAAAATCAGTCGCAAGTTCAAAGCCACATTCTGATGTATGTAGCATTGTAGTGAGCTAATCTGAGCTAGCTCTGGTTTTAATCTAGTTTATGTGCTAGCTAGCTAACATGCTAGCTAATTAAAGATAGTTACTGCGTTTTCACTGCGATCTTCAATCACACGTCCTCTGCTGATGTCGTCTCTCTCCTCACTTCAGTTTGAAGGCAGATCCGTCACAAATACCTTAAATTCAAATGAGTAAAATATCATCAGCCATTTTTTCATGATATTTGACAATAAATAATTAACTCTTTCTACATCCAAACAGCAATAAGGTGAGAAAACTAAATAAATCTGTAAAGCAACACTAAAGAAAAGGAAATGATCCACATTTGCTAAAATGTTTCTGATTTTTACACCAGAACAATTTGATTTCAGTCAGAAACTATTAATGTTTTTCTTCACAGGCTACATCCAAGTTTACACGTTTTAGGCTGCAAATATAACAAAATGTAAATTTCTTTTTTTAAATAGCAAATAACTAAATAACAGAGCAGGGGGCATCTTAATGAGCTAATCTAAGCTAGTTAATGCTATCTGACATGCTAGCTAGCTGGTATGCTAGCTCAAATTAGCCTCAAAGAAGTGAATAAAGGAACCATCCCAGATCTTACGTAGCAGAGCTGCTGCAGCAGAGCTGCTGCAGCGGCGCCTTGGCACCCTGAGTGCTGCTTGACGGATCCTCTCATAAAGATAGAAGTAAAAATGTGTGTCTGTTTGTGAGACTCTTGGGTGACAACAGGAGTTAAATGTCAAGCCTCTCGGGCCGCGATGTGACTCTGCAGCAGGCTGTCAAACACACATTCCCATGTCTGGACTTCTATCTTTATCAGGCCTGACGCGGCGCAGCCTCGGCCTCCATGTCACGTTTATGTTTCATGTTTATGTTTGCAGGTCCAGGCGGCCATGAGAGCAAACCGTATTGTGTTCAAGGAAGAGTCATGAAGACATTTGGACACCTGTTCAGTAAACCGCTTTACATGGAGGCGCTTGGTTAATCAGCTGAAATGTGATTAATATGAACCAATACACAACTTTAATGAGACCAAGTCATTAAACTACTTACCGGTTTAATGGGTTGATACTTTATTTATGCTGATGTGTTGATGCTGCAGGCTACAGAGATGCTAGGTGAATAATATCGGAAATGTTTAATAATTAACTGCAGGGTTTCCCTCAGCGTATCATAAGCCTGGCGGGCCTCCAGGCTCTACTTGTCCCCGCCAGGCTGAGTGTTCTTTGTCTTAATAGTATTTTTTATAAAGCAGTAACAAAGACAGTCATGTTGGGTTTATAGTTGGCGCCATTTGAACCAGCAAATCAAAATCCTTCACCAAGCTGAACTTTACTAAACGAAAGGAGAAGAAGTAGAAAAAGACCAGAACATCTGGTCCTTTAATACTGTTAATGTTCAGCTGGTGGTTAAGTATTGCTAGTCGTGTCTTCAAAGATCACAACCAAGCCAGATTTTACATTTCAAACCGGACTGCAGGTAGAATAAAACTCTGGTTAAACGCTGAGTTCAGCCTGGAGAGAAAGTCTCAACGTGACCTGAGGAGCTTCAGTGACGCGGCTCTGATTCCTCAGCTGGACCTTAATGCCTCAAATGTCTCACCACAGTAAATAAATACTAAATCCTTCAGAGTAAACCCAGATATCGTGAGAGTAAAAGGTATTTGGTAGGATGGAGGAATTGGGTCACTGCAGCTGATTTAACTTTCAATCAGACGGATGGAAATATTAAATTATGGCCAAAAAATGTGTTTTATGAAAACTTAAAACAATATAAATAAGAAACATAACTACAAAGTATCTTATTTAGCCAGTTTAAACTTTTATGGTGTTTTTACTGAAAAGCCTCAGCAGATAGAAAAACTTCAGTAGAAACAAAAAGTTTCCTGCTAACAAAAACTGCTGGAGTGTTTCTGTGTTTTAGTTAAATAATCATTCAGTGAAACAACCAGAGCAGCAGCGTGTCGTCGCTTTAATGCTTCACTGAGGAAGATGAGAGTCAGGAGTCCTGAGATTATTTAACTCTGAGTAACTGAGTAACTGTAACCTTTATTTATCTATTACCAGCCGTCGCTCATAAGTGACAGAAACTCGACTCAGGAAGCAGGAAATGGATCCCAGAAACTGATCCCAGTTTGTAATGATGTCATGCAGGGTCCAAATAACTGTGTGTGTGTGTGTGTGTGTGTGTGTGTGTGTGTGTGTGTGTGTGTGTGTGTGTGTTATTTAGTGCCAGTCCGTCGTCTATTTCTCTGTGACTTTCAGATCTTCTTTGCCACTCAGATTGGATGAAAATAATTACAGGGTCTAATTAATCGCATCTGAACCAAAATCCCTGCATAAAGGAAATTAAGTAAAATTCTAAAAATAAATAACATTTTGACTGGATTTCATATAAATAATTTTCTCTCATGAATAAACAGTAAGTCTTAAACTTTGACATTTGCTCCAAAGCAAAGAAAAAACTTTACTTGAGCAACGACTGAACTGATCCCAGCCTTTATTTTGATAGTCCACTTCCTCTTATCAGCAAGCTAATTTGCATATATGCACAAACTATTCAGCCAGTGGAAAATATTTTTTCAGGTTAAAAATTAAATGTTCAGTTTGAAATTAAATATTTACTTTGTAGCCAAATGTTCAGTAAATCCTGAAGACAGTTTATTGTCTGCTAACGGCTAAACCTGAGCACAGCAGCGGCTAGCACAGCTGCTAACGGCTAAACCTGAGCACAGCAGCGGCTAGCACAGCTGCTAACGGCTAAACCTGAGCACAGCAGCGGCTAGCACAGCTGCTAACGGCTAAACCTGAGCACAGCAGCGGCTAGCACAGCTGCTAACGGCTAAACCTGAGCACAGCAGCGGCTAGCACAGCTGCTAACGGCTAAACCTGAGCACAGCAGCGGCTAGCACAGCTGCTAACGGCTAAACCTCGTGTTCTACCAACACAGTATGTAAAGCAAACGACGTCTCCGTGTTTTTACAGGGTTTCTAACTGTTAGTAAAACAACTTAGCAACAGTACATGTGTGTTTATGTGTAAATTCGTACCTGAAAAGCGGAATAATTCAATAACGACCCGGTTCTTCCTCTGCGCCACCGGAAGCCGTTCGGCACGGGCTACAGTTACTCACTGGCTCTGGGCTCCCCCTGCTGGTTGCAGTTGGTTACTACATCTACTAGACGTACTGTAGCTAATGCTAAGGCTAAGCTAAAGGGCTAAACGGGCTATATATTCAGCAGTTTTAATTTAAAAAATAAATATAGGTTTTTAACAGTTTATTTCTTTGCTAAAACTGAAGTCAACCAGAATATGATAGAAAAGGACTTTATTGTCCTAATTCAGGTGTTGCAGCAAAGTGACGGAACAATGAGGCTTTAGGTTCACACAGTAATAAAATATACTTTAAATTAAAATGTAAACATTTTAGTATAATTTTTGTTTTCTGTTGTTTCATCTTTTTTTAATGTAAAATATACGTTGAAATAATTGATTTAAATGTCATTTATTTAGTCTGGCTAAGACTAAATCGGACTAAATAGGACGAGGACTATCCAGATTAGGCTCCTAGTCAAATATGAGATAATGCAAATCTGAAAATTTTTATTATCTGGTAATTAAGTCATAAAATATGATCATAAATGTTTTGTGAAGATTTGAGTTTTCTGTGTGTTTATTTTGGTTTCTATCAGTTGAGTCTCCATGTTGTCCTGTCTGTCCCTTGATTGGTCCCAGCTGTGTCTCTTGATTGGTCCCGGCTGTGTCTCTTGATTGGTCCCAGCTGTGTCTCTTGATTGGTCCCAGCTGTGTCTCTTGATTGGTCCCGGCTGTGTCTCTTGATTGGTCCCGGCTGTGTCTCTTGATTGGTCCCGGCTGTGTCCCTTGATTGGTCCCAGCTGTGTCCCTTGATTGGTCCCAGCTGTGTCTCTTGATTGGTCCCAGCTGTGTCTCTTGATTGGTCCTAGCTGTGTCTCTTGATTGGTCCCGGCTGTGTCTCTTGATTGGTCCCAGCTGTGTCTCTTGATTGGTCCCAGCTGTGTCTCTTGATTGGTCCTAGCTGTGTCTCTTGATTGGTCCCGGCTGTGTCTCTTGATTGGTCCCAGCTGTGTCTCTTGATTGGTCCCAGCTGTGTCTCTTGATTGGTCCCGGCTGTGTCTCGTTCCCCTCTGTGAATTTAAATCCATCTGTGTCTCTTGTTCCTTGTGTCTCCAGTGTTTTGTGTTTTATTTCCCCAGCCAGATATTAATTATGTTTGGGAAATGTTTGATTTATTTTATGATATTTAAATCTGAAGGTAGAAAATAGCAGGTCTATTAAATCAGCCAATCAGGATTTGCGCAGCGTTTCTCCTCAGTTTTCTCCCCTGGTGTCTGGAGGTCCAGCTGGAGCTCCACATATTTCCAGGCCTGACATCTGGGAGGTGTCCTGGGGGGGGGGGGGTCGGGCTTTGGCTAGGACGCAGGGACAGAAGGACATCACTGCTGTGAGGGACGGACAGACGGACGCTGAGACTCTGCCTGACAGGCGTCTCCTCCTGCTGAGTAAGATCAAATATCTGCTTCAGTGACTTTATTCAGCCTTTCTCAGGTTATTATTTAGATTAATTCAGCAAATAAAGGTATTTATAACTGATGATTTCTGGATTTAACCTGTTTTTCTCTCTTCCTGCTCCAGTTGTGGACGAATCAGAAACAGATCAGCTTCATTTCCTCTACAGGTACAGCTGATGTTTTATTGAATAACTATAATAATGATTTATTATTAAACTGGGGTATTATTACATTTTATATAATTGTGCCTTCAGTCCTCTGAGTTTGGTTTGGCTCCTCCATGTTTATTTTGTAGCTGAATTTATACGAGTCGCTTTTTAAATTTAGATTTAATTTGATCCGTTTATGACCAACATGATTCCTGTGGTCCAAAACGTTTCCCAGGCGGCTGATCAGCACATAAAACCCCACAATAAACTACATTAAACTATATTAAACTATATTAAACATAAACTTTATTAAGCCCCTGCTGTTCACCTGGTAACTCAATTTATGATCAGTTTCCCTTGTTTTGCTGCGTTTCATTGAGTCCAGGTGATACTGAACTAAAGATGCTGCATCAGAGATTAAATATTATTCATATTTGGGAGAAAACTAAGAATTTTTTATTTTTGTTTGAATGAAAACCAAAAGGCTGAATGTTAAAGATCCTGAAACGTCTCTAGAACAGATTTCACTCAAATGGAGACCAAATATTTTAGGACAAACTGAAAGTTTCCATGCGCCACAAAAATGATTTAAAAAAAACAAAACAGAAATAAGTTCAGCATCATCTTTTTGTGTATTTATGTGCTTATTCCATAATGAATATTAAAAACCGTTTAATAAAACAGGTGAGTTCAATTATTATTGTGATTATAACTTTACTCTGAAGTTTTATGTATTTTGGTCAAACCTGAACTCATCCCAGCTCTGACTATAATCTAAGATGGATTTTATGTTTGAAAAACACACAAATGTTTCAGGTTTGTTTATTTTCTCAGTAAAAACAAAGATTTAATGAATCTCAGTGATCTGGATCCAGGAAACCTCAAATCCTGTTACAACGCTGGATTTGCCCTTTAACCTCTGTAGGACGCTAGCTGCAGTGTCAGTGGTGGCTAATAGTCATGCTAGCCTCAGTGCTAACAGGAACTGAAACAGCCTCAGTTAGCTTACAGCTCCTGTTTTTAGCTGGTTTAGCTCCATTGAGTCAGCTAGCCGACCCTTTAAGCTGGGGAACAGAACCTTTCGGGTTCTGTGGTTTGGTACCGGTTCTTTCTGATGGCGGCGTTTTGCTGGACCTCTGTTGTTGGTTTTGTTTTGTTGCAGATGAACTTGGCTCTGATCCACGACCGTTTGTACATCAAGTCGTTCTGGGAGAACCGGATCAGCACCGATAACCAGCATGCTGAGAGCGAAGAGAACAGGATGAACAGGAGCGCATTGAAAAAGTCAGTAAGACCTCGACTCTTTATCACAGCGGACACAAACATCCAGTTAGCCAAACATCCAGTTAGCTTAACATCCACTTAGCCTAACATCCAGTTAGCCTAACATCCAGTTAGCTTAACATCCAGTTAACCAAACATCCAGTTAGCCCAACATCCAGTTAGCTTAACATTCAATTAGCCAAACATCCAGTTAGCCTAACATCCAGTTAGCCAAACATCCAGTTAGCCAAACGTCCAGTTAGCTTAACATCCAGTTACCCAAACGTCCATTTAGCTTAACATCCAGTTAGCCAAACAATCAATTAACAAGCATTCAGTTAGCCAAACATTCAGATAGCCAAACATCCAGTTAGCCAAACATTCAGTTAGCCAAACAATCAGTTAGCCAAACAATCAAATTAGCTTAACATTAAATTAGCCAAACATTCAGTTAGCCAAATATTCAGCTAGCTTAACATTCAATTAGCCAAATATTTAATTAGCTTAACATCCAGTTAGCCAAACATCCAGTTAGCTTAACATTCATTTAGCCAAATATTTAATTAGCTTAACATCCAGTTAGCCAAACATCCAGTTAGCTTAACATTCAATTAGCCAAATATTTAATTAGCTTAACATCCAGTTAGCCAAACATCCAGTTAGCTTAACATTCAGTTAGCCATAGATGATTCCAGAACCAGTAGGTTCTGAACTGTTCAGGTTCTCAAGCAGTTTGTTGCAGATCTGAGGAGAAACTAAATGCCTCAAATCATTTAGTTCTGGTTCTGGTGACTCTGGTCCGCCGGTTCTGAAGACCTTTATAACAGTTAAAGGTCAGAACTTTCCCTCTGGGTTCTGAACGGTTCTGATCAGAGTAACTAAACCTCCTGCTAAAAACCCCAAATATAAACATCATCCAATATCAGCAGGTTTTTATAACATTAATAAAATATAATCCAACTCTTTTGTGTGATCCAAGTCTCTGCCTGCTAATCTGCAGCTGAAATTAAGGAATTATTTTCTGTATCATGTTCAAGTCATGAAATAACTGAAACATGATTGTTTCCTTCTAACAGAGCTGGAATGTAATTTATCCCCATAATCAGATTATGATCTCTAATCTGTGATTAAACTGGCTCAGATGGAGCTGCTGTTGTATGGAGCTACATCAGGGCCATAATGTTTGTTCAAATGACAAAAAGATTTCACACTGAAGAACCTGGAACCTGTGTTTTTTTTTTTACTTTATGGCCCTAATTTAGCTCCATACTGCTGGTTTCCCGCTGCATGCAGAGCGACCGCCTGGCTGCTGACCCGGCCACCTGACCGGTCCGGGCGCCGCGTGTTGAGCCTCACCCTGCGCTGTGGACCCGCTGACGTCACGGCGGGTGAATGTTTGGGTCGCAGCGGCGACATGTGAGGCTGACAAATAGACACGTCTAAAAACAGAACCGCTCATTACAGAGGCCCGTCTGTCAGCCAGCGGACCGGACCGGACCGGGCCGGACCGGGCCGGACCGGGCCGGTGAGCGGAAACATCAGCCGGACCGCCGGTTCTGGTGGTGGCAGAACGGAGATCAGCACCAATCAGCTGATTCCTCAGCAGCAAGAGGTTCTGAAGGTTCTGTAACCGGACCAGCCGGGTCAGAACCAACCGGACCAGCCGGGTCAGAACCAACCGGACCAGCCGGGTCAGAACCAACCGGACCAGCCGGGTCAGAACCAACCGGTTGATCCAGATCTTTACTTCCTGGCTCTGACTGAAACCTCCAGGTTTCCCTCCAGCCTCGTTCATCTGACCTCCAGCATGATGCTGCTGTGATCCAGAGATAAGATGGACAGAGAGGACAGAGTCTCTGAGGACAGAGTCTCTGAGGACAGAGTCTCAGAGGAGACAGAGTCTCTGAGGACAGAGTCTCAGAGGACAGAGTCTCTGAGGACAGAGTCTCAGAGGACAGAGTCTCTGAGGACAGAGTCTCTGAGGACAGAGTCTCAGA
>CAEGAF010067344.1:0-11275 GCA_903067075.1 Micropoecilia bifurca | reverse complement strand
AACCTGAACATCTGAAGGAATCACTCTAAGCCTGATGACCTGGTGAAGCAAGCAGTGAGGGAACAAGGTGACAGTTGAATGTTACGATACTTGCAGATGAATATCGATTTTTTTCTAGGAAAGAAAATATTGATATGTATATTGTGATATTGATATTATTATACAGCCCTAATCCAGTCAGATCTATAAATCAATGAATTACCAGTGATTGATGTGTTTCAGTCTGCTGGTGAAGAGGCTCTCTACCATGACTGAAAGTCTGACAGACTGTAAGTATTTTTCTACAAATAACAACTGCTTTAGTAATTAGTTAATCGATCAGTTTTTCTGATGATTAATAGATTAATTGTATTTAAAATAGTGGCAATCTTTTTTCCCCACCTGAGGCTTTTTAGTTAAAACATTTCTATAGAAAAAGGTGTTTTATGTGTAAAATTTATGTATTGCAACTAATGATTATTTTAGTACGGTAATCAATTAATCTATCAATTTTTCTGATGATTAATCGGATATAAAAATGGCACATTCTACTGATGTTTCTTTCTCAGTTTTATACAAAATAAGAAATACGTCAAAAGATCCAAATAAACAATTATTCAAATACTTTTTAAAATAAGAAAATAATCATTTTATTACCTAAAACACAGTCATTCATTTAGTAAATATGAACCAGAAGAAGCTGAAACTATGGAGTTTTGGTTAAAACATCTACAGATAAAAGTTGTTTTAATCTTAAAAGCAACAGTTTAGGCTTAATTACAGTCTGAATATGTTGTTGTTCTTCAGCAAATTGCCTGTTTTGAGTCTGTATGCTGCAGTTAACATTTCTTTTGTTCAAGTCTGACATTTTTCTTTATAAGTGATTGTTTCCGGTGGCTTGTATTCATTTATTTTTTAAATTTAATTTATTTTATTTCTAGTCTGCTACATACAGTCATTCTCGTCCCGCAGGCCAGCAGCTTACACACACAGCTGCTCCATCGCATTTGTCTTTGCTACGTCTGTAAATATTAATATGTCAATGTCAAATTTACTTGTGCAGCACTTTTAAAAACGAGTTAAAGCAGCACCAAGGTGCTGTACAAAAACAATAGCACAATAGAATAAGTTGATAGAGGGGAAAAAAAGTAAAATAAAGCACCACAACAGAAAAGTTACAGTATCAGGCCTCAATTAAATGAAAACGAATAAAAATAAGTTTTAAGAAAAAGACTATGCATGTTTTTGAAGTTAAAAGGAAAAGGCCTGAGTGAAGTTGCCCCCCCACCTTCTTCAAATCAGACAAAATTGGTGTCAAATGTTTGTGCTACGTTTGTGCAGCAACGATTTTCGTTTGTGCCGCCATCATTTTAAAGATATAAAGAAATGTTTCTAGAGGTCATCCAAGGTCAACCAGCCCCCCCACCTTCTTCAAATCAGACAAAATGGGTGTCAATCAACTCAGCTACGTTTGTGCTGGTTTGTGCAGCAAAATTTTTTGTTTGTGCTGCTATCATTTTAAAGAAAGTTGGATTTTATAAAAGTTTGGGGGGTTGGTTGACTTTTTGACCTTTACACTTTCATTAATATCTTCAAAGCCAAAGTAGCACAAACAAAAAATGTTTGCTGCACAAACGTTTGACACCAATTTTGTTTGATTTGAAGAAGGTGGGTGCTGTGGGGGGGCGACTTCACTCAGGTAAGGAAAAGATGTAATTGTATTGTGATGCAACACGTTGGCTCAAACATCTGTTTGCTTTGGCAGATGTTGGTTTTGAAATCCCCAACCGGTTCGTGGTCGGCTACGCCTTGGACTACAACGAGTTCTTCCGTGACCTGAACGTAAGTCCTGAGTCTGACCTTTTGAAAAGAACAAGAGATGAAAGAGGCGGGAGAGCAAACACGGCAAATCAAAGCGGTTCTCTCCTCCTCTGAAACCTAAACTCACCCAACAGGTTGTCCTCCCTGTCTGAGGAGGTCTTACATGCAGCTGCAGCGTTTTATAAGAGCGGCTTATGAGAGAACAATCGTTTGAAAGACACAGTCTGCTTTGTTATCTATGATTTGTATTGTCTGTTTTAGTGGCACGGACGTCCATTACAGGTAAAACCAGAAGTAGCTTGAAAGAAAAATTAATTCTGCTGACATGGAAGCTAAAAGAAAACATTAATGTTACAGAGGTTTCAAAAACACACTTCACTGTTAAAACACAACATCTTACCAAGTATTTTGGTACAGTTCCTAGTTCTAATGTCGTCGTTTCAACTCACAAAAGACTTTTCGGCAAGATGGGTTCGGCAAGCTTGTTTTAAGTAAATAATTGTGAGATAAGTGAAAGATTATTTCACTTTTAACAAAACATTTTCCCTTCTTATAAGTAAAATAAAGCATTTTCATTATTATTAAGACATTATTGACTTAAAACAATCTCCTATGTCTCACTGAAAGTTACTTGCAAGTGTTTTTTTAAGTGTATTGAGACATTTGTACTAGAAACTTGGTAAAATGTGATGTTTTTGCAGTGTTGAAATATATATGATTATACTATAGTTAAAATAACAATATATGGTATTAAAATTAGTTTCACATTTTCTAGTTTATCTATTGTTGGATAAACTAGCTACATGAAAATTAAGTGTTTCATCCCGTGTCAATTTTTTATTTTACTTTCTTGCATTATTTCCTCATTTTACCCAATTTACCTTTCAGTAGATAAAAATAACAGTTTTCTGTGCTCTTTCTTTCAAACCTGACGTTTATTTCAGGTCAGAAATCAGTCAGTAGAAATCTTCAGTCTTTATTTGCAGACTTGTGAACTGATATTCACCTCTAGCCGTTGTGAAAGGCTAGCTTCACTCCCAGAACGTTATGTGCTGCATGTCTGCACCATATGTGGCTCCTATGCATGTTTGAGGGGCCGTTGTGTCTCATTGTGAAAGTTTGAAAAACTGACCTGTGGAATGTGGAGGTTTGGAATCTCATTATCAGGCAGAGTTCAGGTTTACCCTCCTATCTGTCCTCATCCCACCGAAGAAGAATGAATCAAGCTCTCCCCCACCGAGACTCAGAGTTAGATTAATGGACGTCTTTAGATCGCATTGCCTGCTTTCAAATAACTCCAGGTTTTACACAATTTATTCTTGTAGATGGAGGGTAAGTTTTGCTTTTATGCAAAGTGGAAAGTTGCGATCTATTGACCCTTTGCAATTACGTCACTTTTCATTCGAGCCGCTGTTCTATCAGATAAACAGCTATAAACAAGCTAACTATAAACTAGCTAGTTTATAGCTAGCTAGTTTATAGGTATAGACTAGCTAGCTATAAACTTTTATAGTTTATAGCTAGCTCGTTTATAGCTAGCTAGCTATAGTTTATAGCTAGCTATAAACTAGCTAGTTTATAGCTTTAGCTATAAACTAAACTAGCTAGTTTATAGCTAGCTAGCTATAGCTAGCTATAGTTCATATACACTATAGCTAGCTATATACTAGCTAGCTATAAACTAGCAGCGTATAGCCAGTGTAGGCTATACTCTGTCAGGATAGCATACATGCAGTGAGTACACATGCCCGCGCATGCGCATTAAGAAGTCCAACCGTTAGTGGAGTTGTCAGTTCGGCATACGCAACAAGTGATGACGAAAATAAGGCACTGTCTCCATGGTTACTAATGGTTAGGCGCGCACCTTCTCCATATTGCGATATTTAACATCTAATAATACTTATAAAGTATATGAACGTTAATCATCTCACCTTGTAAGAAGTGTTCGCTGCTAGTCCGCGGTTAGCGCTGACAGTCATAATTAGCCGCTGCTACAGATGTCTGGTTTTAGACGCATTGGTTGTTATGACGTCCGTCATGGCGGAGCTCTGGAGAGCGTGACGTCACGGGCAGAGAGCCAATAGAAGGAAGTGTAAACGCAGCGAATTTAACATGATTTGGCACTGAGTCATTTTCCCCTCTTTTTTTCAGCACATCTGCGTCATCAGCAAAGCGGGAAAGATGAAGTACAAGATAGAGAATTAAAGCCATTAATTATGTAATGTTAAAAATATATTAGCCGTTTTCAGCAGTGTGGATGTGTTTAACTTTAATTATTATTAATGTTATTATTTTTTACATTTTTGAATGTGGCTCAGATAAATTGTATTTGTAATGAGTTGATATATATTGACTTCCTCTTTGCTTTTTTGTCACTAAGACCTGTCGCAATAAAAAATTTGGTGGAGGATAAATTGTCCCTGATTTTTATATTGTAATGTCACAGAAATGAACAAACACATTCTGAAAGATTAATACATATTTAACTCTGTAACCGGAAGATATTTTAAATATTCAAATAAATAAACAAAACAGAAGTAAATAAAATGAATCACGTAGTCTCTGTAAACAAAACTATCCTTCAGAAAATAAGGTCTAGTTAAGACTAAAGCACCGACTGAAGACTTTTGTCATCTAATTTTTGGTATAGAGAGAAACAATAAATCATGCAAATTATTGAGCTTGTTTTAATTTATCATGCTTTATTGATTGATTTATTGTCACACAGTAAATGTTTCAGATTATCAAACAAATGTTGATATTAACACCTTCAGGCCTCATTTATCTACATTTTTAGCAAGTTAACTCTTATTCCCCTTTAACAAAGTGAGAGATACTAGTATAACAATAAAATAAGTGAATTGTAAAATCTCAAGTTATTAAATGCTCACAGATACCTTTTTATACATTGCATTGTAACACTATGTAAGACAATTCCTGATGCCCATTGAGATGGACAACTTTTAAAAAATCCTACAATTTAATAACTGAAAATATAAATGTTTGCAACTTATATGAATTATGTCATTCTTTGCCTTAAATTTTCCATTTAATCTTATATTTGGGTGTGTCTTATGGTGATAATTTGATTAATTACTTAAGCAGGCTTACTACCAAATACATTTTTTTGACTATGAAGTAATTCTTGGATGGATACTTGTTACTTTTACCAGACTAAAACTATGTTGAAGTAGTGCTACTCTTATTTGAATATTATTTTTGGATACTTAGAATACAAAATGATGCTAATTTTTTGTCGGGGTGAGCACAGGGACCAAAAATATGAAGAAATAAATGCTGTTCACTTCAAGAGGCCATAGGTGACAGATGGAGGAAGGTTATGGACCTTGGCATCCTCACCGTTGGATGATTCCCACTCTGACTCATGGAAAACACAGTTTGAGGGCGTTGTCCCCAAACTGCCGTCTTTACGCCACTTTATTCACGCTAGTTTCAACTTTTAGCTTCCTTTTCCTGGAGCTTGGGATGAATAACTGACAGATTTAACTGCAAACAAATTAAAGTAATCGTTTATGTCAACTTGTTTCTGCAGAGAAATAATTAGTTTGACACAAGAAAGTTTTTTTTGCTTTTTTTGGGGTCATTAAAGTAAAATGACTATTTTTTGGGTCATTGGGTGTAAATACTAAAATTTCAAAACTTAAACCTGTCTTACTGGAAGAAGTATGATTTAAAGACAATTTCAGTACAAGAAAAATGTTGCCTTAGTTTAAAAATAACATAAATCACTTCACTTGAATTTAAATAATCTGACTCTTTGGCATCATGTCTTTTGCTATCATGTTGTTTTAATCTGTTAAAACCTCCTCTTGCTCTACACTGCCTCTCTAAGATAAATGACCTGATTAATGGGCTGCTGCTTGAAAAATTAAAAACCTTCAGGGAAGTTTGAAGTCCCTAGTTTAAACCTTTTGACTCCATATATCTTTGCCTGACATAGAATAGAATATATACTGTAGGTTTGACAAGTTTGAGCCAGAAGTGATTCACGCCATCTTGGTACTGCAGTGCAAATCATATGAGCCAAGCCTTTCAGACCAAACTAAAGGACAGCAAACTTAGATTTTGACTAGTGTGCAGGAGAAATATTAAAATCTTTGCTGTCTGGATCGACCGGTAAGAGACAGAGACAGGAAATATATACAGCGTGGACAAACTGCCTGTCCTACAGTTTGTCCACTGTAGGAGACATTACTGTACCAACCGTCTAGACCCCTCAGATCTTCTGGTTCTGCTCTGCTTTGCATCCGGTTTCCACGCACCGCAAATTTGGAACAAACTTCCAGAAAACTGTAAAACAGCTGAAACACTGAGAGCCTTTAAGTCTCAAATTAAAACCCACCTCTTTAGAGTTGCTTATGGCTAAATTGCGGGTTTTAATGTCTTAGGTTTGAGAATCCTTGTAAGATGTCGCTCTGCTAAAACTCTGTTCAAGGAGACCCATAAGGGCAAGTCCTCACGTGGATCAATGTTTTTAATGTTTTTATTTTTACTGTAAATAATGTTTTTTATCTTTTTTAAATCTTTTTCGAAATCTCTTTCTTGTTTAAAGAAGTTTTAAAGGTTTGAGTCCTTATCAAATGGCAGTTTGACTAAAGAAGTTTTAAATGTTAAAGTTTTTATTTTGACTTTTTAATTTCTTTTTATTTCTCTTTCTCACTGTTTCTTTTTTTAATCTCTTTCTTGTTTATTCAATGTCACATGCTGTTTTTATTTTAATTATGTAAAGCACTTTGAAATGCCTTGCTGCTGAAATGTGCTATACAAATAAAATTTGATTGATTGATTGATTGACTGCCTCCTACAGTGACAGTAGGAGGCCTATTGTCACCTATCGTCATTGAACTATGGTTCACTACCTATTGAGCATGAAGACTTCGTACGCCATGGAGGAACTAAACGGTGTTTCAACGGCTTTGTAAAGGGCGTACAAACTCTGTGTGAATAACAAGAGTATGTCATAACATACATGTAGGCTACATGTTTGTCTTAGCTTGTAGATAAAAGCTACATTAGCTAAGCTAATTTTGCAAGTTTGTAAGAACTACAGTTAAGATCTGATATTAGTACAGCAGTTGTAATGAACTTATTTTGTTAAGTTAGATAGGAATAAGGCAGTTAGCTTTAAGCTTGTGGCTTGTTTATTGTTGTTGCTGTACCTACCAAGATGGCTGCCAGCTACAACATTCCCGGAATTGTGACATCACGCGAGAACTATACTTTATTGATTCCCAAATTGGTTATAGACATTAGAATATCCTGAATGTCAGTGAGCTTTTCTCTTTTATTCAGTTCACACTAAGGTGCAGAGGAACAAGATGATTAAAAGCCAGTAGGAAATGATACTGCTTTCTGTTTCTTTCTGTCTGCTTTCTGGGCAACAAAGACCCACATTGTACCACTGACTGAAACCCCATGTATCCTTATCATAAAACATCAGCACTTGTTGGTCGTTGTTAACTTATCCCAGCACTAATGCCCCCTGCATTGCCTTGGGAACTCAGCAGCCATTGTCTGTCGCCTTGAGCCAGGGTTTGGTGAAAGCGAGAGCAGACAAAAAGCCCGGCAGGTTTCTCATGCTGCAGCTTTGTGGAGCTTCGCCGGGGGAACAGAGGCTGGATCCGGGTCCGGAAAAGTGTACTACAGGTAAACTGCGACCAGCACAAAAGGAACAAAACCGGGATTGTCCAGTTGAATGGCCACACATCCCGGCTTTTGACATATGAAGCCGGTGGTTACAGATGGAGAGCTGGGATTTGATTTCACCTCAACAGAACAACACATAAAGCATATTTAATCTGTAGACCAGTTTATCTGATTAGGTCTGGTTGGATTAGAAAATTTAAGAAACACACAGTTTTACTGGAAATATGACATCTCAGGTCTGGTAAGTATTAAAAAACATCCCGGACTGAGTTTTTGGTTAAAAAATAAAGGGCCAATTTTAAAAGGATTTACCAAAAGTATTGTTTTGTGTATTAAAAATCCCAACACTGGAAAAGGTTTGGACAAAATTATCTCAAAAAGGAAAAGTTTTAGGAATATCACAAAAATTTCTTCTGCTTTGTATTCTTTTTTTTATTTTGTATTTTTAAATAAAATAGACAAAGGGGTAGTTCTCTCATATGTGTCACACTTCCAAGAACTCTGTAGCTGGCAGCCATCTTGGCAGATATGTAACTAACGGTCGTGTCAGTTGCTATGACAACAATAAACAATCCACAAGTTTAGAGCTAGCTCTGCCTCCTTCCTGTCCAACTTTTCAATAATATAAGTATATTACAACATTACGCGATCACAATTTTTGAGTACTCTACCCTCTGTGTAATACTAAGATAAATATCATTTATATTTACTGTAGTACTTGCTGACGAACTAGCAGCATTAGCTTAGCTGCTAGCTTAGACGGACATGTAGCCTACGTGTATGTTACGCGAATTACTCTGCCAGTCACCAGAATCTTGTTATTCATTTGAAAGGAACTACATATTATAATATAATGTGATCGCAGGATTGTTAAATTATCTCATTAACCACATTCATTTTAACCAGGTAAAATTAATGCTGGACCCTTGTTATTTATTTTTTATAAATTATTTCATAAATCAGTTATCAATAATATCAATTAGATGATCATATATTATATTATAGCCTATTAGAGTATTGATCTTTCCAATCAGGGTTGTCAAGTGTTTTCTTTGCTGCACAGTAAAAATGCCAGTGTTGAATTAACACCCAAAAGTGTCTATATGTGTCCAAGTCAGCAGGTGTTAAAGTAACACTATAGAAAGTGTTAAAAGATTGACACCCATTTTTTTGTTAAATTAACATTGGTCTATACACTGAAATGGGTTTAAGAAAAGTTAAACTTTACATTTCTGTGTATTGTTTTGAATATTTTTCACTGGATTTGATTGATATTGGTACTTTGTGGGTCAATTATTTACTTTTTTAACACCACATTATGTTTTGTGATCAACACTACTTTTAATATATTACTTTTAATATATTTTAACACTAACACCGTTGTAATGTTAATGTGACACTCTGTGTTGTTGAATTTGAAACCAGCTGATTTGGACACTTGAAGTCAAACCATATTTTTACTTCATTGGCGTACCATGGTTTGTAAAGGTACGCCATTAAAAGCGTACCATTTGTAAACCATGGCTTACAAATAGAAAGAACATCCTCTGCAGCGTCACTCGGGTTTGAGGCTGCGTTTCGTCCAGTCATCCAACTCGGTGCCAGATCCACTTACACAACCAGGAGTCCGCAGTGATCCTCATCCTCTTAACCCTCAAACTAACCCACAGGTTAAGAAACATCCTCAGGCTGTACATGAGCGTCTGATGAGGATGGGACAGGGAGGCCTTCTTCCACAAAAAAATGAAACAAGAGAAGAAATAAAGACGTAACATGCAAACTACTTTCCACCTGTCCTAAGCAAAGCCCAGCCTGGCTTTGAACTTGTGTTCATCTTCATGTAATGTCATAATCCAGCCAAACATTTTCTCCCATGGAAGAGCTGGTAATCTGCTGGCTGCCTGTGGGCAGGAATTACTTAGATTTACTCAGCTGAGTAACATGTTGGAAAAATGTACTTTTAAAAATATTTTTTACTTTCACTTGAGTACTTTTTATGAAGTATTACTCTCAAGTAAAATTTCTGGACACTTGACACACTAAGAATAACTTCACTGAATAAAAAACAAGCTTGTTTTAACCAAATATTCAACAGACACACACTTGCACCTTTTGTTAAAGTTTCATAAGTTTGGCAATTTTTATCTTTTGCCTGATTTCTGTTTATAATTATGCTATTTATATAAATCATTTTTAATTTATTTCTTAAATTACCTACATTTCCACATAATTTAATATTTTGCTCCGTCTGATGTAATTTTTAAATATTAAATAATGGATTAGTTACTCAGTACTTGAGTAGACTTTTTACCAAATACGTTTTACTCTTACTTGACTAACTTTGATGATGATTACTTTGTACATGTAGTTTGAGTAAAAATATGTTGAAGTATCACTACTCTTACTTGAATAAAGTTTCTGGATACTCTACCCACTGTGAGTAACTTCAATGAAAGACCAGACATGTTTAATGAAAAAGATACACAGACATGCAACGTTTTAAAAAAAGTTTCATAAATTTTATACTGATCGAAATTGATTTGGAATTTCAACTTAAATATTAGTTTATTATAATCATTATTAATTTAATACCAAGAAGTAGTTTTGGTTGAGGAATTAAGCGTTTTTCCATTTATTTTTGCAATTTGTGGTGTACAAAAAAATGATATATATTTGTCAAAGTTCTGAACATTCGGACTTAGGGTAAAACTGGTCTATTCCTGGTACTTTCAGGAAAAATATGTTGAAGTAGTTGAGTACAGTTTTAGGTACACTGCCTGCTTCTCAGTGTATTTTTGGAGCAAAAACTACAGAAAAGTTGGGAATCTTCCTTCTAAATTAGGGAATAGGAGGCGGCGGCTGCATGGCTGTAAGCCAGTAAAAGCTTTTATGGTTTCTGGAAGAATTTTTATACACACATGTAATCCATGAGGATGCTGGGAAACAATAAGCTCAAGTTCTGCTTCTGCAGAGCTTAACCAGCAGGTTGCATTAAATGAATCTGCACCTCATGTTTGCCATCACTTAATGCAGAGACCCACATCCATCAGATGAACTTCTCCATTGTCTGGAAGAGGTCGCACAAAGCTCTGTAGACAATAGGTCCTCTCTAGAACTGGGAAAGCTTCGTCCTATTGTCCTACCTTCTATTGTGCTGCAGGAGAAGCCAGCAAACCGAACTCTGCAGGGCTTTGTCTTTGCGTGGATCATCCTGGGATTTCTTCATGCCCTGGTGGAGTCCATGTGCGCTACGGTACAGCTGGTAATGGAGAGGCAGACATGATTCACTGGCTGAATGTTGGGAAGTTGGCAAGCTCAGCATCTGCGTGTGAGTGTTTTTTTATGATGATGTAGTGATTCGTGTGCTTTAAAGGTGGAAAACGGCAACAGCTAATGGGTGGCAACGAGGGGTTAAATGGAGCGAGTGTGTCAAATAGATCTTGTCAGATGTATTCAGAAAGTATTCATACTCTCAGCTGTCACAGAAGCAGAGTCGGATAGTAGCTACATGTACTCAATTACATTTACTTGAGTAACTTTTAGGAGTATTTTTATTACAATGAACACAGTAAAAATGCCAGTGTTGAATTAACACCCAAAAGTCTCTATATGTGTCCAAGTCAGCTGGTGTTAAAGTAACACTTTTGAAAGTGTTAAAAGATTGACACCCATTTTTCTGTTAAGTCAACGTTGGTCTATATACTGAAATGGGTTTAAGAAAAGTTAAACTTTCCATTTCTGTGTCTTGTTTTGAATATTTTCCACTGGATTTGATTGATATTGGCACCTTGTGGGTCAATTATTTACT
>CAEGAF010067333.1:0-10658 GCA_903067075.1 Micropoecilia bifurca | reverse complement strand
AAGAGGACAAAAATAGTTTTCTGCTTCAAGAACTTCTTGAAACCAAGGACGTTCGAAACCAAAATATAACTTTGTGTATATATATATATATATATATATATATATACATATATATATATATTTTTTTTTTTTTTTTTTTTTTTTTTTGTTGTTTGTTTTATTTTGTGTGTGTGTGGTCCCCCCGAGGGGGACCAGATCTGCGGAGGGGCCGCAGGTTTTCTTGAACAGGACGGTTTATTTCTGTCTCTCGGAGGCAGGCAGTGATGTCACCAACGTTTCCACATCCTCCTGGCATGGGTCAAATTTAGCTCCTGAGATTCTCCTCAGCCCTTCCTGTTGTGATGTGAGTTTGGTGCGGGGAGGGGAGATGGGGTTGTGGGAGGTGGGGGGGGGTCTGTTGCATCTCCCTCCCTTAAATACAATGCTGCTTCTCTAGATGACAGATGCTGCTTAACCTGCCATGACCCAGGGAGTCCTGATGGCTCAGCTGACTGACAGGCCTATAGAGGACACAGAGAGCCTGCTCCTCTCTGCCTGAGCTGCACAGGACGCTGCAGCCCCACCAACAAGGGAAGGAACTGTCTCTTCGTTCAGCCCCCTCAGCCCCACCTGCCCCCTCCACCCACCAACCTCCCACCCGGGGTAATAAATGTCTCTGTGAGGAAAAGCTTAACACCATGAATTAAGGCTAAAAAGAGGGCGCCCACTTCTGCTACCTTGTCCTATTGAGTAAAATATTGAGACAAATTGAGCTCTAAATCAAAGCAGAGAGGAGTGGGAATGTGACAGCGCTTGAAAGCCTGTAGACCGTCCATTGTCGTGACGTCGCCTCGGCTACAACCACTCTGGGTTGCGATTGTCGTCGCCGGAGGCAACGGAGGACTGGACACCGTGCCGTCGGTCTGTCATCATGGCATCTCCGGGTTTGAAAAGATGCCGTTGACGGAGCCAGCAGGAGCCTCATTGTGGAGTTATCAGTTTTACTGTCAACAGGAAAGGCAGCTTTATTATTTTTCTCCTGTTGAATAGAAACATAATGAATACAGAATATATTTTTTGATAAAGAGAGCCTTTATCCAGCAAGAACAGGAATATGAATTCTGACTATATATATCTATATATAGATAGATTGATAGATGGTCTCACAAGTTAAAAAGGCAAAATGTTGAATAAGGATGTTGTGTGCATAGGGTTTTGAGTTATTTTATGTGGAAATCACTACTGGGTTACACAAATGTATTCCTCACCTGATTATGAATTCATTTATTCTCTGTTGTAGAAAATCTTAAAATGTATTTTCATTGATTTTTTTATAGTTGTATGATTTGAATTTTTCAGAATTCTTAAAGTAAACATCAAATGTGCATATGCCCAAATGTGCAATAGGGTGTTTACAGTGAGTGTTTTCAATCATAAAAATATCTTATGAGATAAAGATAACCTGAGAAGAGGTTAAAAAAAAGTTGTTTTCAAATGATCGTTTCAGTTATTTGGGGATAAAGTTCTCCGAACCGGTCCAGCCATAAGTGAATTGGTGGTATGAAGGTAGTCTGTCAGTAAGGTGATACTCGGGGAGAGAGTGTGACTCAAACTGGAAAAACTCCCATCGCCTTTAGCACATCCCAACAACTTGACATTCTTCTCCCATCCTCCTCCACCGTCTCTTTCTGGCTAGTTTACTCCACGTCTCTTACAAAACACAAGCACTGTCTGCCCCTGCCTCCTCACTCTGAGCTTCTGTCCTCTCGCCTGGAAGAAGTGCATTTCATTGTCTAGTCCTGACGGGTTTCTGGCTCGGCTGCAGCATGCAGCCTGTTTTCTGGGCAGAGAGCTGGACATAACTGTATGCATCTATCTGCACACCGATAGTTTTGTGGTGCTGACTTTTGTGTGTTATGAATGCTATAAATTTCGATTTGCAAGTAAAGCTTGCCGTCTTTTCTGATTTTGATTGTGTATAGTGACGTAAAGAAGCGATGTTTTTAGAAGAATATTTGTATTTTGCCGTACCTAAAATGTCACTAAGTAATCACATTAACCATCATCTTCAACAATATTATTATAACAAACATCTTCCTAAAAGTAGGACGATTTCTTATGGGATATTAAGACTCTTGACACAGGAATATGTCATTATCATTCCTCTGGGTGTCACTTACTTTGTATTAGAATAGAATATAATAGAATAGAATAGAATGATTTTACAAAATTAAAAAAAAAAGTCCATCCTGTTTAATTAACTTCCATTTTATGCCTTCTGTTACCAGAAGTTATTTCCCAAATGCTTCATTTTAAGTGAACTAACCTGCATCCTCTGTGTCACTTGCCGCTAGGTGGCACTGTGTCTGTTTCATAAAAGCTTCCTAGATCTCTCTCTCTCTCTCTCTCTCTCTCTCTCTCTCTCTCTCTCTCTCTCTCTCTCTCTCTCACTCTCTCTATCTCTCTCTNTCTCTCTCTCTCTCTCTCTCTCTCTCTCTCTCTCTCTCTCTCTCTCTCTCTCTCTCTCTCTCTCTCTCCCTCTCTCTATCTCTTTTTTTTTTCTTCCTCCCCTCCCTCCCCCAGTAAAGGTTCAGAACTGACTGCCACCAAATTACACCCCACCCGCCGCCCCACTCACAGAGTCGGGAGAGGATTGCGTGGTGTTCTCCTTTCACCAAAGAAAATAATCAAGGAGATCAATGAAATTGGCCTGTTTACACAAGCAGGCTTTCCCTTCATTTCAGCTAATCAGAGTTTACACAGAAATAAGCCTAGGTACACAGCTTTTGAAAACAATAAACAAGTTTAGTTTCCAAGGGGTCAGAATTTAGAATAACATAATATACAAAGATCGCGAGATTAATCATTGATGACTTTGGGAGCTCAGTGCAACGCAAAAAATATTTAATTCACAAAAGAATAGCAACAAACTGAACGTTAGGCTATTTGTGACGTGCGATTTGGATATGTTTTTTGAGACAAGTGCTGACTTTGCAGTAGTGGTTCCATTGTTTTAACAAATATTCAACGTCTTATCTTGGGATTTGGCAGCACTTGACCTCAGATAACCCAGCAATTGTGCAACTGCCGCTAATTAACCTCTCAAATAACCTCTTAAATAACCTCTTAAATAACTTAATCAAAACGTGCTTTTTAAAGACAGTGTGTTGATTATTGAAACTGAAGCCCGATATCATTCACATAATTTACTTAGAATGTTGTTTAAGGTGGATATTTTTTCCACACTCCACTGAGACCATGTTTCACAGAGCTTGTGGTTTTCTGTTGAAAACGTTTCCCTACAACATCAACAGATTTCTATTTTCAAACAATGACTTTTCTTCCATTTCTTTTGGTAAATTCCGTTTATCAATAAGCTGCTCGCCGTTCCCTTCCAGCTTGTTGGGAAGATAACATGTTACACCAAATAAACCCTGTGCAAAACACAAGGGTCACCCATTCTCCATCGACTGAACATGGAAAACAAAATAAAACTCACCTGAGGTACAACAAAAAAAGCCTTTTTTTTTCCTGACTGCTCATGCTGCCCATTGCTTGCTGGCACCCTGGGTGGTTTGCCATACCACCCATATTGATCTTTTGCATATCCAGGTCTTTAAAGGATTTTCGATTATCTGCTGTATATTTTTTATATCATCACAAACAACCACTTGTGTAGTCACTGTTTTCATTTCGATATTTTTTCCACGTTCTCTTCAAATATATGGTAGCTTTAAAAAAAAGCAAAATATCCCATTTTATTTTTTAACAAAGAGAAACGTGAGAGATTCTATCGAACTAAAATCTCGTACTTCGCTTAGATTATTACTTGTCGAGGGAAAGCTTAAAGCAAAAAAAAGAAAAATCTCATTGACTCCACAAGACCACCTTAACGACGTTCGTCCCGCCCCCGGAGCTCCGTTTGGTCTCTGCGATTGGCTGAGACCTCGTGGATGGAAGTGGCTGCAGAAATGCAAAACTTGTTGCTGGCTCCTCTGGACGCGTTGATCTCACACAGCGCCAAGCGGCAGAACGGAGTGAGTGAGTGGATCTGTGAATCGCTCCGGAGCGCGTTCAGACCAGAGCTGACCAGACCAGAGCTGACCAGACCAGAGCTGACCAGACCAGACCACAGCACAGGCAGAGAGCCCAGCAGACCGAGGGACGCGCACGTTTACAGCCGATCGGAGCGCACCGAGCGGGGACTTAACGCGCGGAGGCTTTTCTCCACCGAGCGCATGAGCGGCGGCGCGGTGAAGGATGCTGTCAAGCCGCTCCGTGGTTGTGGAGCACCGGGCAGTGCACGCCGCACCGCTCCTGGTTCACTGACGCTCTTGTTGGAGATTCGCGTTTATGGACTTCCATAAATAAGCCCTTGGACTTTTGGTTTTCAAGCCTGCTGAAACAGTTTATTTTTCTTTCACTTTTTTTTTTTTTTTAATTTTATTTTTTAAAGGACACCCGTGCGCAGAAATTTGTCAAGAGAGACGCGCACACTGCTCCACACTGACTTTTATTGCTGTTGTTATTTCCAGTATGGGACCTTACACAAAAAAATCAGTCTGGGACCTTTTATACCGGGCTGGAATAAGGAACTAAACGAGGAAAAACTGTCATATTTTTGTTGATCTCCTCGAATCTTGTGCGCTCTTTTCATTCCCCCCCTCCCACCCGAGCGGTTTTTTTTCATCCGAAGAAAATTGCGCACAAAGAACAATAACTTGTAAAAGTCGCCGCTTTTGTGCAAGTTTTATTTTATTTTATTCTTTCTATCAAGAAAAACTAAAACTAAAAGGAAGAGCAGACATTTTCACCTATTAATGCGGGAACAGACAAGCAGTTTCCGTGCGTATTTGGCACCGTCTGTCCCCGCTCCGCTCCACTCCGCGTCCTTGGAGAAGTAAAAACAAAAACAAGAAAAACTCCCTTTTGATTCCCAGAAATGAGAACCTATTTGGTGAGTTTTATCGTTTAAAGTCTACTAAACATATTAATCATTAGCTTCATCAACATTGTGTATCATTTTTTCCCCCTTTTTGCTTTTGGGGACAGACGGAAAAATACAGTGTGCCGATGTCTGGCAAACTGGCCGTCATGTGGGATTGATTGCTGGGGAGTATGTTTGGGCTGGAGCAGTTTGGTTCTCAAATTAATAGCAGAAACCCTGGCCAGTCAGAGAGAAACATAAACCAACAGAGACTGAACATGGGCTCACATTATAAAAGCCCAGGCTTTCATGCTGGAGGCCCACCTGGAGCCGTGGAGTCCGGCATGGGCCCCATGAACGAGTCCCAAATGCTGGGGCTCAATATGAACATGAACGGTGAGCCTTACGCTGGGTTTCACCCCCGGGGACACCCAGACATGCATACAGGGGGCGGACTCCAGCAGCAGCAGCAGCAAGGACCCATGCATGGATTTTTTAACAACCAGCAACCTCATCAAGGACACCAGCATGCCCATCAACCTCACCCCCACCAACATCACCCTCATTTTGGTGGGAATTTTGGAGGCCCAGATCCAGGGTCGTCATGCCTTCATGGAGGGAGGCTGATGGGCTACAACAGCAACGGCATGGGACCACAGCAGGGCTTTGGAGAGGGTTTTGACCCTCTTGCTGAGGGACAGGCAGGAGAAGGCTTTCCGCAGCAGCCGCCACAGCAGCAGAGGTCTGCTAACATACCTGAATTTCAACATCATGGTCCCCCCAGCGGCAATCACCCCGTCCCGGCTCCCTGTCTTCCCCTGGACCAGTCGCCTAACAGAGCAGCATCCTTCCACGGTCTTCCGTCTTCTTCATCTACGTCATCTGAGCCTCACACGATGGAGCCTCGACGGATGCCCAACCAAGGAGCCGTGGAGGGGCTAGAGTACAACTTTCCAAGCGATCCGCCATCTGGACATTTTGATGTACCTGTGTTTTCCCCATCAGAGACAGAATCTCAGCTGCCACATTTTGGGCCAGGCCGGCCCGTTCCCAGTGGAAATTTTCCGGGGAGCTCTGGCATGCCTCGGACACCGGGCTTGCAGGGCATTTCTAAGGGACACCAGCCGCCACCACAGCCCCAGCAACCTCAGCATGGAGTGTTTTTTGAGCGTTTTGGAAATGGCCGGAAGATGCCCGTGGGAATGGAGCCGGGGGTCAATGCGAGACATCCCCTCATGCAGCCGCAACAACAGACTGGCTTAATAGCCAGACAGAACTCGTGCCCCCCTGGACTCCCCCGACCCCCTCAGGCTGAGCCCGGCAACACTAACCCCAACATTCTGGACGGAGGGGTCATGATGCCTGGCCAACATAACCAGTTTGAATATCCCATTCACAGACTGGAAAATAGAGGTTTGCACCCCTATGGGGACCCCATGTTTAATATGCAACAGCCAGCTCCCCCTCCCTCCCAGCAGCCCCCAAATCAAAGGCTGCAACACTTTGACTCTCCTTATATGAACATGGCGAAAAGGCCCAGATTTGATTTTCCTAATTCACATGGTGGCGATGGTTGGTGCGGTAGTATGGATAACCACCTCTCTCCCTCTGCATATCCCGGCCTTCCTGGGGAGTTCACCCCACCTGTCAACGAAGGTTTTGCACCAGGTCCCCTACAACATCCGGGGCCCGAGCCGCAGTCTCTGCAGCAGCGCCAAAACGCTGCCATGATGATAAAACAGATGGCCTCTCGCAACCAGCAGCAGAGGATGAGGCAGCCAAGTCTTCAGCAGCTAGGTCACCATGGCGACGTACCTCCTGTCCCGATGACTCACGGAGGTCCAGTTGGGAACATGCCTCAGCCCAACTTTGACAGGGAGAACAGTGGCAGAATGCCCAACATTGATGGACAAAATCCTCATGTAACTCAGGAGAACTCCTGGTTTCAGGGGTCCCACCCTCCTGGAGAGATCATGTCACGGCGCATGGGTGGGGCTGGTAATGAGTCCGGGCCTAATGAGATGGGGCTGCAGCAGAACGGGGCTGGGATGATGTTCAGGCCAGGCATTGGCATGCAGGAGCCAATGAGAATAGCAGGAGACGGACATGTTCAGACCCTTCATTCTCCAGGCATGCACTCACAGTTTAGTGGAAACATGGGTAACCTCTCACAAATGCAGTCGCCAGGAGCTGGAGGAGGACATCCAAATGCACCAGCAGAAAGGCGACCAGCTGATTTCCCTGCTCCTCCAATGGGAGCACAGCCAACGTTTCCCTATGGGGGGGCTAACCGCCAGGGGCCGCCTCACAGTGCTCCCCAGGGGGTGAGCACCTCACCAGGGAGCTACCCTCCACAGTCTGAGTTCCCCTCAGGCCAGCGGTCGTCTGTTAGTAAGCTGGGAGCTCTGTCCCTTGGGAACTTCAGCAAAACCAGCTCTAAAGACAGTGTTTTCGGTCAGAGCTGTTTAGCGGCCCTGTCCACGGCCTGCCAGAACATGATCGCTAGCCTAGGGGCCCCCAATCTCAACGTAACATTCAACAAGAAGAACCAAAACGAGGGCAAGAGAAAACTAAGTCAGACAGAGCAGGACATTAATAGCAGCACATCTAATGGGACTGGAAGTGCTGGTCCTGAATATTTTCAGAGCAGCGCTTCCCAGAACAGCCAGATGCCTGGCACCGGGAATAGCAACTCTAAGCCTGTAAGTCAAAGCCAGACGGTGCAGGGGGAAGCCAGTGCCCTCTCCCCAAACTACAACATGGACGCTACCCCGTGCAGTGAGGGGAAGGCAACAACAGGGAGTGGGAGAGGGAGAGGGAGGAGAAAAAGAGACAGTGGACATGTGAGCCCTGGAATTTTTTTTTCCTCTGATAACGGTAACCCTGTTGTAAGTCCAGGCCAGCAGACCCCCTCGGCTGGCGTTGGGGAGAGGGGTGGGGGCACACCTCATGAAAAACACCTTCAGTCACCCTCTTGGGGGAAAGGAGGTGACCTAATGTTGGGGGACCAGGCTGACCTTATGTCTTCTTTAGACAGTGGCATTCAAAGTGTCGCTGCCAAGTCTGACAGCAGCTCACCACGAGTGGACTTCCCTGACGATGTCAGCACCCACTATGGCAACGAGGACGAGGTGTCATCCAGCTCCGATGCAGGAGGGGCTTCTGCCACCAAGCCCAATCGCAGCCCTATGATCACAGGCTCACCCAAAATGCAGCGGAGTGATAACAGTTTATTAAATGGACAAAAGCCCCTTGGCATGGGCATAAACAATCATACTACCTCAGCACCAGACAGCTATGGACTGAACTCTGGTGTGAGCACAGGGGCCAGCGGGGTGAGCCACCCGGGCACTCCTGGGGTGGAACAGGTACGCACCCCGTCCAGCACCTCGGGCCAGGAAGAAATCCACCCGCTGGAGATCCTGCAGGCCCAGATCCAGCTGCAGCGGCAGCAGTTCAGTATCTCAGAAGACCAGCCCCTGGCCATGAAGAACGGCAAAAAGAGCAGCGACTGTCCCTCGCAGAACGGAGACAATGAGCTGCCAGGCTGCAGCCCGGATGCAGGGAAGGGCTCAATGGGCACTATTGACCTTGACACCCTCATGGCAGAGCAGCATGCCACCTGGTACGTGCCCAGTGACAAGACCATGATGGATGGGTCAGAGGATGACAAGGCCATGGGACCCTGGGAAAAAAATAAAAGCCAAAACAGCAGTAAAGAAGGTAAATAACTCCTCCTTTTTCTCCTTTAATCTCCAACATACAATTCAAAGTGCTGATAAGTTTTCCTCTTAAAATTTGTGCTTTATTTATTTGACCTCGAACGTCATTTCCAAAGGTATCCAAATACTTTTACTGTCCTGCTGAAACTGACTTTACAGAAACTTTTGTGCATGTTGTGTGAGCAGCATGCATCCCTGGTTATTCTATTGCTATTCTGAAAACTTAGAGGGTTTATTTAAGATAAGTTAAAAAAATATATATGTTGTCAATTTTAATATTTATGTATAAAAATTTTGATTTTTATGTTAAAATTAAAAAAAAAAAATCCATCTTAAACGGTACTTTCTTTAAAGCCTTTATTGCTTATTGCAGCTTAAAAGCCTCTTCAGAAAGATCAGCTGAAGAAATGTAAACATTTCCTGTGGCTCTTTATCTCAGTTTTCAGGGTGAACAACTACATTGAGAAGATTAATAGCTTTCTGAGGATATGCAGTCCGCGCAGCGGGGGGTTTCCCTCGCCTGGTTACGTGTTTGTTTTTTGTCATTATCATGGGATAATACCAGCCTGGTCAAAGTGGATAGATTTTTCAACAGGATATTCGGGATTAGTATCCTCGTTTAAAAAGAAAAAAAATCCGGTCATTCACGTTTAGTATTTTGGAACTAATGTTAAATAGGTGTCAGATTTAAAAGCATTATGTTAATGGACTGATGTTTTTAATTTGCGTAACTTTGTCTCGGAACGATTTTTGTAACTCAGTTGTGATATGAATAATTTTCAGTGTTGTTTCTGGAACAAGGTAGAAAATATTTTTTGACTAAAATATGCTTTTAAAGTAAGAAGAGACATGCCATAAATTGAAGAAATGGGCTTGAAGTTACAATTTTATATCTTCAGAGCGCAACGTCTTTCTAAATATATATTTTTTTCTTTTTGTGTGAGAATGTGAGTTTTATCCTTCTTTTGTAATAATAATAATAATAATAATAATAATAATAATAATAATAATAATAATAATAATAATAATAATAATAATAATAATAAATTTTAAGTGCAAATAATTCTCACTTTATTTTCATTAGTTGTTTGCTTAAAAAAATAGTTTTCAAAATTCCTATTCGTCATTCCAACTTCATAATTTATCAGGCTAACTTTTCTACATTGTTCAGACCAGACAGAGTCGATATTTCATTCCATGCGTTCACAGCGCTGTCTCGCTTCTGCAGCGTCTCTTTGTTCTGATCTGTGCGGGTGCAGAGCGCGGCGGGGGCGCGCATGGCGCGGACTCCTTACGTCCAGGCGCGTCGTTCGTGTGACACGGAGAAGATGGTGTCGGGTTATAAACAATAAAACCATTACACACATGGAGCACATGTTTCATAGCGCAGCGTTGAGAGGTGAAATCTTTTGTCTTCAGACACTTTAACCGAGAGTTGCTAAGGCTGCTGCGTGCACGCGTTGAATTAGGAATAATCAAAACTTTGACACATTTAAATACATATTTTCAATATTAATAAAGACATAAAAAATGCTCCCCAAATATAGAACTAGGTTGTTTTATTTCCCCCAATAATTAGTTCCACGTTTAATATTATGATCGCACAAAAGTCATAAAGTATTTAAAAGCTTTGTAGTTTCTCCTCTCCTCTCTGCTCTGCTCTCCTCAGCCCTCCCTGCGTGGACGCAAGGCATGCAGCTCTGGAGCGATCGATAGCTAGTTAGCACAAATCACAGCTCCTGACAGTTTCTCATTTGAGTGCCTCAGACAGCAAAGATGAAAAAAAAGAAAGAAAGAAAAGGGACGGAGGTGTATATATTTATTTTTTGGAGGGAAAGGTGTGGAGGGGTTGGAGATTGAATCTGATGCGCATAGGCTCCACATTGGGAGCAAAATAACATCATCACTTAAGATAAGTCACATCCCACAGTGTAAGCTCCAAAATCAAGCATCCCACTGCGCGGGGGGGGGGGGGGGGGGGGCGCGCGCCCGCCCGGCCCCGCCCCCCCCCCCGCCCCCACCCCGCCCCC
>CAEGAF010067330.1:0-11565 GCA_903067075.1 Micropoecilia bifurca | reverse complement strand
CACTTTTAATACAAAGTTGACATTATTCAAAATGTCTTTGTTATGACAACTTGATATTAACCAAGAAATCATTACTGTTTAAACTCTACCTTTAATAACATAAAGTTACCTAATTTTAAAGTGCAATCAGTGATACCTTTATAACAAATTTATATCAGTAATGATTTATTGGTTAATGTCAAGTTGTCATAACAAAGTCATTTTGAATAATGTCAACTTTGTATTAAAAGTGTCTTAATTTACAGAATTATGCTTTATGGCAACAGTCATAAATATTCTTGAAGGCTTATTCATGTTCATGTCAGGTGTTCTGTCATGTTTATGACAGTTTTATTCACCCCCTTCAAATAAAGTGTTATCCAAATCTCTAGTAGATCACTTTCTTAGCCTTTTCTTATACCATAAATTGAGATTAGTTCATCACTGTTGCTAATGGTTACTGTATTTAGTTTATTGTTCCAAATGAGACTCCTGCTGTCTAAAACAACCTTCAGTCATGATAGTGTCATAGTTTTCAGTGCAAGTTCTGCATCTGTTAACTTTTTAATCAATATTACTTTTGGTTATTTAAATAGAAGTTGGTGGGTTTTTTACACACCAACTCAGAACATGTGAAGTCTGATCAATCAGATACCGTTAAAACTAAAAGTCAGATGGTGAAGAAAAAATAATTCTAAAATAGCTAATCTTCTATAAAACCTCTTCATTTTATGCCTCTTTACTTTTAAAATAGACTAACTATTACTGGAAATGCATTACATGTACCATTGTGGTTTTGCACAAAACATCCTTGGTGTTGCACTTCTTCCTATTTTCATTTTCTGTGTAAATAAGCATCAGAATCTATGCAAATATTTCCTCAATGCAAACGTGACGATGACTTAAATGTGGAGGATATAGCTTTTGCATTAAACCCCAGTAGCCTGTGTGAGATTTTAGTCAGTCAAAAAGAGGAAGAGTAGGACGGAGAGGACAGAGCTGGTATGAAAATAAATATGGTGTAAAAGTTTCAGTTCTTCCCATAGATTTATGGGCTACATCAACAGTTCCTGACCCTTTCTGAGTAGCCGCCACCCGTCACGGACAAACAGCGCCTGCTCTTTGAATGCCAGCTTCAAAGCCAATGTTTTTTCTGCTGAGGTATGAATTATATGGACCAACACCACCACCCACCAGCTCCACTCCTCTCCTTCAGTTCTCAGACAGCAGTAGAACTGGGCCTTCAGCCAGATGTTGGTGAGCTCCAGCGTTGGAGGACAAAGGTTATAAACTGGTAGGTGGGGGTTTGGGGCGGCTTGGTGGCAAGAAACATGGCGGCGGCGGCGCAGTCAGAAGACGTAGTTCAGCAGGAGACAAACGGAGCGCGCCCCGGTCTGACCCTGAGTGCTTTAAATTAGGGGGGCCAAGATGGAGGTCCGCTAATTGAATTCTGCCAGCACTAATAAACTACAGCTGACATATGTTTGTATGAGGTCATTTGTAACATTATACCAGTTATGTTTTTGTTATTCATTTTGCTGTTTTTACAGCATCGTTTCTTGTATTCCCAGATACTAAATCTTGTGGTTCGTATCATCATGTTGTATTTAAATAAAATTTAAAAAAAACAAATTTTTGTTACACTTTTTTATTTTTTCAATTTTTGTCCTCTTAGAATTAAATAAAAGTAATAGGTTAAAAACAAAGATCAGGGGCGCCGTGGTGGCTCAGGGTAAAAGCACAACCCACATATTGAGGCCTTAGTTCTCACGGCCGTGGTCACAGGTTCGATTCCTGGCCTGGTGACATTTGTCACATGTCTTCCCCCCCTCTGTATTTTCCTGTTGAACTACCTTCAAATAGAGGCCACTATAGCCAACAAAACCTTAAAAAATAAAATCAACAAATTGGATGTTTGAATTTTAAAAAGAAAATTTAAAAAATGCAAAAACTTTATTTCTACCACTCATTTTGACCAACCATGATATCTGATATGAGAACTTCAGAATGAATAAAAGCCCAAGTCACAATAACCAGATTTAATGAAAATAATAATATGTAGATTTATTCCATATGGGAAATCAGAAATAAAAGAAGCTGCTGTGTGGATGAAGCAGATGACTGACAATGCAAAACCTAAAGTTGTGAAGTTTTGACAGTTGAGTAATATCTGTTCTAATGTTCACTAATCACAGGCAGCACATTTCAATATGTCAAACACTTATAATTAACTAACAAGTTTAGAAGCATCTCCAACCACCAGCATCTTCCCTCCATTCCTGGAGGATTTTCAGTCACTTGTTACTTCATCACAAAAACAATAAATGACAATATAACACCACATTGTTTCATTAACCAGCTGAATTTTTAATATATACAGCAAAACATTTAATAATGCAGCTGCAGCCGTTGTCATGCCTCTTTGTGAGGTTATGAAATTATGAAACTACTCAATGCTGGGAGGAAAATGATAAAATCTGCTTGAAATTGCATTTGTAAGAAATACTTGTACATGCCCAGTCATGCAAGTGAGTCTTAAGTTGACAAAAAGACCTTGCAGGTCTTAATTAGTTGTTTCTCATGGGCGATTTACTAGAATGAAGGTTACAGCATGAAAGCTGTCAGGTGAAAGACTGGAAAAGATTAAATCTTTGTTATGAAAGTGAATATACAAGGCCTCTGACAAAATAGTCAAAATGCCTCTGAGTAAAGAAAACACTTATCTTGTAAAAGGGAAGCATCTAAATGGCACCACATCCAGAAAATGTGGTAAACCATCACCAGACCCTCCCTCTGCCTGCTGCATCACACTAACACTGATGCAGGGATGCAAAGGCGTCACCAGGGCATTTCCAATATTCACAGACTCATGGTGGTACAAGCCCCCGTCTTACTGTCCTCAGACACTCTCACTCATACAGTTTGGTGATGGACACGCTTAGTGACATCTGTACAGGCAACATCATCTCTGGTTCTTGTGCCTCTTTCAAATGCTGAACTACATCTAGACAAGAGTGTTTGATACTTTTCTTTCTTTCTTTTTGTGTGCGACAGCTGAACATCTTCCAAAAGTAGCGATTCCATATTTTTTGTCAGAGGTTGTGAATGAAAAAACTGAAAGGTGCAACCGAGTGAAACCCTGTGCTCTAAATCTCACCTTTCAAGCCTCCCGTTGACTCGGTGTTTGTTTGTTTTTCGGTCTTAAGCTGCTGTAGAGACGTGGCTTTGCGAAGCAGAAAGCATGGAAGAGATTATGCATCATCCGCAGACGTTCTGAGAGGTTAGTTCTGTGATTTGTGATAAGAGATTCTATGCTGTTTGTTTTTCCATACTGGAAGTTGGATGAAAACAGCTTAAAATAGTGGAAAGATACTGAGGATTTAGTTATTGGCACTGTGAGGTGTTGTTGTTGGGGGAGATGAGTTTAGAGAGGTTTTGGCCACACATGAATGTGGCAGGTTTTAGCTCCCTGGAAAATAGTTTGATATCAATCTTTTACTTCAAGACTATCACAGGATGCTAGCAAGTGGGTCTGAGTTACTTTTCACCACTCCACATATCAGTGTCTCTACAATGAATATATACACATCTTAATCTGACATTTGAATAAATGTTATCCACTACTAATGTAGAGACAGATTATTAAAAATCATTAATTCGGAGCTCTTACTTTATATTTCATTTGCGTCATCAGAAAAGATTTCATGTTTGACATTTTTTCCCAAGCTGAGCAGCTTCCATGTTAACAAGCTAAGGTTTGACTGCAGCTTCCCACTGTATCACTCTGACTGATCCACTGTGACTCTTCAGTCCATTTTTATCTAACATTTAACATTTTAGTCTTATAACTTGATTTCATTTGTGTAATCGCAGTGGCTCGTTCCTTTTCCAGGTGGTAAAATTGTGTGGAAATTTGTATTGTCAAAATGAACAATCATGGCCAAAGTAACTTTAAAATACCAAGACACTTAAAATAAAACAGCACCATAACAATATATGCACATTGGACGTGATAAAGATTAATGTGTTTTAATGATATAATCGGTAACATTTTATTTGACGAGGTTTGCATAAGACTGACTGTCATAAACATGACAGTCAAATGACATAACATTTGTCATTAACACAAAGAAGTCTTTATGAATGTTTATGATAGTTGTCATGAAGTGTCATTTGGTAAATAATGACAGTTTTAATGCAAAGTTGCTCTAAAAGTTGCAATAAAAATTCATTAAAAGTCTCAACTTTGCATGATTTTGTAAATTATGATAATTTAATGCAAAGTTGGCATTTTTAATGAACTTTCAATGCAACCTTTAGAGCAACGTTTCATTAAAAGTGTCATTATTTACTGAACGACACATCATGATAACTGTCATTAACATTCATAAAGACTTCTTCATGTTCATGCAAACCCCTTCAGATAAAGTGTTACCGTATGAAAATGTCAGGTGAGTCTGAATTGGGATAAGCTTTCTATCACTCTACGGGTTTATTTACTTTGCTAAAGATTTGTTTCCAAAAACGGAGTGAAAGTGTAAAATGTTGTCCTCTCGTTCGCAGACTAAAGAGTCTAATGTCTTTTCGAATGCATCTCATATGTTCATTTACAACACGTTTGCTCTGTTCCTAATCAAAATGTTGTCCTTTGATGGTTTTGACATGTACATTATCTGTATTTATATTTTTCCCTAACATGAGCGATACATTATATCTCCTCACTATAACACTCACAATATGTTTGCTTTTTCCCCTGTTTACACCAGATAAAGCCTCATAAACTCTCGGCGCTGCGTCCAAGCCTTTATAACCTAAGAGTCAGTTCTCTCTCCATCCATCTTAGCCCCCCGTTCTACCTAACAAACATTACTATTCATCATCAGTATTCACACCTGTCCAAATCTATAACCTCATTGCCTGGAGGGAGGAACGAAAAGGCAGGAAAAAAGCCATTGCTGAGGAGGGAAGAATCCAATTCCCTGACTGTGTGTATCTCTTATGTGCATTTGTCATACATCAACCAGACAAGTGAACTCCCTCTTCTCTTTGCTCGCAGCTCCTCTCTGACCCGGCTAGCTCTGTCCTGACTCATAAAGAGGGCTAAATGAAAACCAGCCTGACCCCCTCCTGCCTCCGCCCCCATCGCTGTTGCTCTTGTCTCTCTGCAATGAAACTCATTTCCTCTGTTCTGTGTATTGGCAGCAAAAAATACACGCAATCTTGAAGACAAAGTTCTCCTGAACCACCCACCTCCAGTCAGACCAGACAAATGGTGTCCGTTTCTTAAGGAATTCCCTGAATGTGGGAGTGGATCTGCAGATGTGGGAGAACTGTCATGCCTTAAAACCTTCAGCCGACTCCCAAACGCCCCCTCCACCCCTCCAGCCCACTTTTCACATACATTACTGAAATGTGTGCACAAACAGATGGAGGGAAGTGGGTATGTATGCATGCTATCAGACAGCTGCATTGCAAAGATATGCAAACTCCTCGTAGATGTTTCACTTTCTGTAATGCAATAACCGCAAACATCCATGTTTCTTATTAGGGTTTTCAGGTCAGACTGATACAAAGTAGCACATCAAAGTGAAAAAATAAATGAATACAAATCTGAGAAGTGTATCACACATTTGTATTGAGACAATTTACTCTAAGGCTACGTTCACACAGGAGGTGAACATCCCAAGTCAGATTGTTTTTGGCACATTTCGACTAGTGTCCGAATTTTTCACAGGAGTCTGAAAAGCCCGATTACAATCTTGCCGCACCCCCCAAAAAATCATATCATATATAAAATAAGCAACTAATTGTTTTCAAAGCATCAGCAGCGTGATTTCATTTAATCTGATCTTTATGTCATTGGCATTGGTGAGACACGTGTCATAATTCGGCGCCAGAAGAAGCCAGACCAGAAGTAAATAATATCTGGAAAAAAATATAGTTAAGAAATATGAACAAAGTGTGTTCCACTGCAGCAGGGGTAGATTTTATTTCCATCTCTTAAAAATCTCAGGCTCAGTAAGGAGAACATTAATCAGGGAAGCAATAGTAGTTCTGGAGGAGATGCAAAATGCATCAACTCAGGTAGGAGAATCAGTAGAGTATGAAGCTGCAACTCCACAAATTTGATAATTTACAAGAGGAGAATTTCACTTTGGAGGAAGTGAAACTGTATTAAAACAAAAAGTGATGTTATTAGTTTCAACATTAAAAAAATCTTTAAAAAAAATAAATAAAAACTTTTAATAGTTATAAATATTTTTGCAAGACACTGTGAGTTAATTCTGTGCAAAGTATTAACTAATGTGCTCTCAGAGATGAACCTATAAGCTCTAAATGTGACTGCAGTTCTCTTCTTAAATTTCAATCACCTCTCTGGTCCACAAACAAACACAAACAGACACTTTAATAAGTGCATACACCCCCATAAATGCTGACACAAGAATACACTGAAATAAACTCCCTCACATCTCACACTTGCTGACACATGTGTTGACACACACTCTCTCACACATAAAGTACTTGGACATCCCAGGGTCTGGGCGGCCTGTTTTTCCATTACAATGCCCTGGCAGGAGAACCGTTCGGCACAAGCAGAAACATTAACAGCAATGAGAGCAAAACCTGATGGCCAAGCTCATAAAAAAACAAATCCAGAAACTCTGAGAAACTGTCTGAGATCGCAAATACACAACTAGTGTACGTGTTGCACAAGCATTACGCAATTTTCACAAGATTTGGCTTAAAAAACAAAGTGGAATCAATGGATAATATGCTTCTATTGTGCAAGAATTTTCCAAAAGTCTTCCACCGCATAAAAAAGTAAGTGTAAGTTTCTGTAAGTGTCTATTTTAATCAAGCTGCTGAGGATAATTAAAGTTTAAAAAAACAACTTTCTTCAACTTCTCTTCCAAATGGGTGCTGCAGTTTATAGTCACTGGCTAATAAAGTAATCTTTGTGTGCAACTGCACAGTGACAAAAATAGACGTTTTATCAGTGATTGCTAACTGTTGAATACATTGTTCTTCTGACCCACTAAAAACTGAAATTCAAACACAAAGTATTGTGTCTTGATGGAATCATTTTTTTCTACAGCACAGGGTAAAAATCTTTTATGAGACTGTATGCAAGTAGAGTCTCATAAACTATATTCTCTACACATTGTAGAGCATGCAGTGTGTTTGGGTTCACAACACTGGAACAAAAAGAGACAATGATTAGTTCTCAGAGTTCAGAGAAACGATTACGAATCTGACGCTACGATCTGGCAGAGGAACCAGGCTGATGCAGACTTTTCCACAACAGAAAGTCCGGTAAAGCCTGGCTAACCCTTTCATGAACTGGTCTGCATATCTGTAATTAGACTCTCACACAGGGCTGAAGTAATGGTAGACATTTAGTAATGACACAGGAAAATCTGGTGCTATTTGAAATTATACTTTGCTTTGTTTAGTTCCCTTATGGCCGTCTTGTTCAATTTGGTGATATAATCAAAACTTAATGGATCTGAATTGAATTAAAAGAGAGTGCTTCCAGACCTTAATAAGATGTTGCAACTGTCTGATTGGCAGAAATTATGGTCCTCTAAAAGAGCACTGTCATTGGAGACAATGGAGATGATTACATAACTCCTTTGTGAAGGAGTGTGACAAATGATGTGGGTTGTGTCCGGCTGCTTCAGCTCCATTTTAGAGCAAGCACAAACAAATAAAACACGCAGGGTGACCAGGAGACAGAAAACAAAACAGCAGGAGGTGGAATTATGAAATACACAACAACAGAAATGGACAAGAACAAAACTGGATGTTTATAATCAATCTCCGAGAAATTTGGTGAAGGAAATTGGATTGAATTGAAGCTACACAAGACAATCAAAAAAAAAAAAATGCTAAAGTTGACCGTTCAGAAGCAGTCGTGGTCTGTGGACGCTTGGATGAAAATCATATTTCATGTTAAAAACACAAACAAACAATAGGAAGGGAAACGATGCTGGTCTAATAAAAGTAAATCTTCTGTCTCTGGTTTTGAGAAGCTTTGACTTGATTAAATAACCACAATTCCTTCTTCCTTTTGGCTCAATGATCCTGAACATCACTGAATTTTCTTCCCAGAGTAACAACTTTTACCCCGAACAGCAGGAATTTGAGCATAACTTGTAACATTTTAGACACAGTGTGTTAATTAAAAACACAACAGCTTTTCACATTTCCTACCAGCTAATCACCAAGCAGCTTGGTGTAGCTGAAAACTGGTGGATTTTTGTCACAACATATATTCCAGAGCATTTTGACATGGAATCACAACTGACTGAAGAAACAAATTTCTGCAGTCGGTGATAAAATGTTGCTTGTAAACTGAAGGGAAGCTTCACTATGTGTTTTCAGACACATAGTGTCATTTTATAGCATGGTAAAGTAATTATATCAACTTCAGTTGTTAGAAAATGCTGTAGGAATTTGACTTTGTAATGTAATGTAAAAAGTCCTGCTGTTTCTGAAACTCCACTTTCAGAAAGTCATCACAGCTTCACTCCTCTGTTGACCCTTCTGACCTGATGTCACCTCTGAGTGAAAAGGGCTGGAATAAAAATCAAAAGAAATTCAAAAGCTGTACTTTTTAGCTCAGCTCCATCTTCATGTTCCATCCTCAAACATCCAAGAACAAGAAACCAAGACATTCTTAGAGGAAAATCAGCATCTAAATCTTTCACCACCTTTATAGAAATGAATACATTCCATCTCATCATTGATGTTCAGCATAAATTAAGCCAATTTAGAGTTAATAACACGGACACGCATATCTCCTGATGATGACGTCATTACAATTCAGAACACATTTCAGACAAACACAACAAAACAAAAAACTGTTTTTGAAATATATTTATTGTGTTAGAAAAGCCGTCTGGACATGTGGGAATAAAATTATCCATAAAGCTTAGATTTAAAAAAAAACAAAAACAGGCCTTTATAGAAGCAAAAACTGCTGGACCAAGAGAGAAAAGCTACACGCTGCTGCAGAAATGCATGAAAGATCAGCATCAGACTTCATTTACACACAGCAGGAAGCAAAAGTCAAGAAGCCCAGTTTTAGACACATTTTAGAATTGGTCATTAAGTGAGATAAAGCTCAACTACTGAAGCTGGTGAATCATTAAATCCATTTATTTATCAGAGCTTACTTACTACACATTCTCACAGCAGGATTTGGGCAACAGCAAATGAGATTAAATGGGATTTCCAGTCTTTGTTGCCTGTTTTCTCTCCATCCAGTGTTTACTGATTGTTAAACCACAAACATTAAAATTATTCATTAAGACTTTGGAGATTACAGAGATGTTTTCATTTCGTTTATACCAAATGTATTGGTTTAGTGACAGCGGAGCAGAGACACACAGCATAGGTCAGATGTTTACATACACTAATAATTGGTATGAATTTTGCATTAATTGGAGATTCTAATGATGGATTTGTGCTGTTTTTTAAACATAGAACTTCACCTATTAGAAGTTTTAGCATGAATTAACCGTTTTTTTATGCAAAACAAAAATTTACATCACAGGCTCAAAATTATTTTTCTTTTTAATAAAATATATTCTTACCAAAACAGACAAAAAACATCATAAATTATCTCTTCTCTGCTTCTGATGCCTGATGTCTCCTCAATGCCAGGCATTGATTTCAAACATGCAGCATACTTCGACTAGATATAAGCTCCTCCATATGCAACTGCTGCATTAACCAGAGCCGCCTCCACACACGGCGTCTCCATGGTGATTACAGGAAATGGGTAAAGCGTGCCACAGCACAATCAGTCGCTCGCTCATTAGCGCATATTTATAAACCCGACCCAGTCGCTGCTGGTTGGGTCCAACCACCCAGGCTGCCAGAACCCAGGTCCATGGCAGGAGCTGAAAGGAAGCATAGATGGAGGGTTTGTTTTTTGGGTGGGGGGGTTTAGACCCAGTCCGAACCAGTATCCAATAATGAACAGCAGATTGCGATGGGAACAAGGTCATTGCTGTTATTATCTTGCTGGACAAACAGGAGGTGAGCAGTGGGATTCCACAGGAGCGAAGCACATTTGTGGTCTTATGCTATGCGACTTGCACATTTATTTTCAAACTTAATAACATTTCTTTTATTTTTAACCATACATTGTTATAAGTTTGTGTGACATCTGAAGAAGTTATTCAGCTTATTTCTCTTTCACTCTCCAAAGACAGAAGTATTTCTTTTGCAATAACTGTGATTTATATGAAAAAAAAAAACAAAAGAAGATGAGATTCCTGTAGAAAATGCGTCTTCTTCCTGGAGCGTATTTGTTTTGAAGTTCCAACTATTCAAAGCTCATTCAACGTCTTTGCTTTTCTAGCTAAAATGTCAATTTAATGAATCAATCAATTTCTAAACGATACACTATAAAACGTATATAATAAAGTGTGGATGAGCATTATTGTGAAATAAAATTTCATACTTCCTGCTCTGTAGCATTTTGATAATAGAAATTGCATTATGGGACAGCAGCCCAATCTGATGCATTTCCCCCTCCTGCCCTGCACCTCCAAACAATCAGCCCAGGTAATGAGAGTGATAATGCTAATCTTTACGGCCCACCATGCCAGCTGAAGACACCAGTGGCCCCCTGACACTCATTTAATTAGCTTCCCTGGTTCTCCTCTCCTCCTGCCTTGGCCTTATAAACTATTAATGGCTTCTTAGGCACTTTGGCTTGATCACTCATACCAGTCAGCTTTCAACTTACCTGAAATGTTTGTAGAGATTAGCAGGAGGGAGGGAGCTTGCCTGACTGCAAAAAAATGGAAAAAGCACATTGGGGTAGTCAGGCCTGGTGATTAACTTTTATCACAGAAGGTTCATTATTGTCTGGGCTCCCTGTGAAGGGACAGAGTCAGGGTTCATGTTTTATGTGAGGATTCAACTAGTGCTTGGCAGTCAGGCGCGCCTGTCAAACCATGCAAGTGATGTGTTTGTTGTACTTGTGCAGTGAGGTTATTTCAGGTCAACAAGCTCCACGTCAGAGCAGAGGAATGTGTTGGGTTACACTGACATCAGTAAAAGGTAAAAGTTACAGCTGCTCCTCTGGGCTCCATTAGAAAAGTGCTTTTTGGGCTTGAAGTTAAGTTAACTAGTAAGGTTTGTATTGAGTTTAGCAGTGTTGTATAGTAACAAAGTAAAAACACTTCACTACTTTACTTAAGTATATTTTGGAGTACTTCATACTTTCCTCGAGTATGAAAATTTTTGATAATTTTCACTTTTACTTCACTATATTTCCGAACGTAATTTTATATTTTACTCCGATACATTTTCAATGTGTGGTTTAGTTACTCGTTACAAAAAAGAGAGAGAGAAAAGCTGGGGTTTTGACCCGACCTACTGATTGACTGATACAAAGTCGGACACTAATGGATACAGTATGTGGTTCATGTCAGAAGCTGGTTCAGTTGTAAAGCAGGTTAATTTAACCTTTTAGGTAAAGAACCTAATTTTAACTAAATAATGCCTGCAGGTTTATCTATTAGCAGGTTTAATTTTGCCTGCACTTGGTTGTGTTTATTACTTTAA
>CAEGAF010067326.1:0-44617 GCA_903067075.1 Micropoecilia bifurca | reverse complement strand
CAGGTCTATATAAAGATATAATCCATGTTTCTGTCTCATATTTGTATGGCATTAAAAGGACCTGGAACTTTAGTTTTTCCACTGAAAGCTCTGGTTTGCACATTATAAATGCCATGTGGGTGAAGTTTTATGGATGATGCTCTGATGTCCCATTCTCCTGAAGGCACCACAGAGCTGCACCACCAGAAACTGACAAACACTGAAGAGAAGAAGAGCTATGATTAATGTAGTTACAGTTCTATCCATGTTTTAATGTTGCAGAGCTCAGTCGTTTTACAAATAGTTCAAAGTTTAAACTGGCATGTTGAACATCTTTTATCTGGTCATTTTGTGAAACATTTAACAACTAGAAAATGACACAGAATAAGAATATGTTTTCCACTCTGATTGGCTGCTGTTAGTTCTACCAATTTTTAACTTGAATGTTTATAGCATTTTTTGTAGGTGCCTGTGAAAATAATTTCTATTCCCAGGGATTTTTTGTTCTCTGGGAAATTATTTTTGATGATAAATACAGAAACAAGCATACAAATCAAAACATCTACAATAGTGATAGTAATATAATGAAAAAATAATAGTCAGTGCAAAGTAGCCTGCAGATTATTTGGTGGGGGGCGGTGAGGGACCTGGATAAGGGCTGGGGGGGGCGCTGGGCCAAAAAAGGTTGAGAAACACTGATTTACTGTATTAGCTAGATCTAACACCATTAGCAAGAGCTAACAGACCATTGAGACAAGTTTATGAATGAATTTATAGTGAAGCATCTTTAAGTCTTTGTAACAACTTATTCTAGCATATTTGAGAAAATGTTTTGATCCCGATCCCGACTGTAACCAGCTTTGGCGGCCGAACCTCTCTTGTTCGTCCATTTGGTTCTCCTCATTTTAATTTCCTTTTCTCATTTCTGCAGGATGCATTTCAGTTTAACATAAAATGGTCACGTCTGGGTGATGATGTATTCATTAAATTTATAAAAGCAAATGGCCTCCAATATTTTTACTTTATTGTTTTTAGAACTGAAATAAATGTTTCCCATATAAAGTATATTGTTGCCACTAACAGTGGATTTCTTTAAAATTTAACGTGATTGGAGACAAATTTAAATGAGTTTTTCTTAGTATTAATTTCACTGTTTTTACTATAATCACTAGAATCCTTCACATTTTTTCTGCACCAAAGATAATGTTATGACTATCAGATGAGTTAGTTCAGATATTTTTATGCTATTGAAATAAAATTGGGCTGCACAGTGAAGCTGCTGGTGGAACTGTTTCATGGTAGAAAGACATTCCCGGGTTCCAGTCTAAACTTTGGGTTCATCTGTATTTGGTCTGGATGGTCAGAGGCGAAGACTTCAGTTTGAGAGTCCGACACAAGTCACACTTAAGAGGCAAAAATGAAAACCAAAGACTTCAGGCTTATACTTCAATCATAAAGACTTGGAACTTGACTTAGACTCCTGGCCTGAGACTCAAGTCTTGGTGCTAGTTTTTATCTTGTGTAGGGTGAATGGAAGCCAGTATGTGTCTCATGGGATGTTCATGACCACGTGAATGTCTCTCCAAATAAATGCTGTATTAAATGACGTTGGATCATTTAGGAAACACAGTAACCTATCGCTGACATTCTCTTCCTGCTAAGCTAGCGGGAACTCTACGAGGACATGGAGATGTAGCAACCCATCAATCATTATTTTCTCCTCCTAACTTGTCTCTGTCTTGGTTGCTGTGTCACCACACAGCAATGTTACATTTTGGTGTAGCAAAACATTAAACTGCTTACTGCAACGGGAGGGGCTTCGCTGGAGCTCGACTTCAAGGAGTCTTGTAGACCTTGATTGGTCTATGTGAAAACCATGATCCCGAAACATGACTGTGCGTTGACAGGTCAACCTCTGTCTGACCATGCTGACCCCGTTAGAGATGCATAAGGTGAGAATAAAAGGATCTGATTTTGGGTGGCAGAATTCAGACTTGGCTTGCACTTTTCCCTGAAAGGGCTTGAGATTTGACTTGTTTCTGGAAAAATGACTTGTGAACATCTCTGCTCCTTGTGTATCTGTCGGTTCACTCCAGGTACCCTGGCTTCCTCTCACAAGCTGCTTTTCCATAACAAATGTGCGCAAAACTTTCTTGGTATTCTGTTAAATACAAAAAATGTCAAATTTCGATGTTTTAATTCAAGAAGAAACATAATCAAAATCATAAGTCAAAAGGTTTGTTCACACGACAATTTGTTATAAGACATCATTCTCCTACCACTTCCTATTGTCTTCTTTGTCTTTACCACCGTTAGTAACACCCGGCTGTTGATCACGTGACTCATGTCATGCGAAAAAACGGTTTCCGTTGCAGTTTTGCGAAATACTCATGTATAAGCGGCTGAAAATCCACCTGATTCTATAGCGAAAAACTACTTATTGACTAAAATAAGTTGTTTTTTTTAAATCGGCATGTTTCCATCAAGCAAAATTTATTTTTCTAATTCCAATTTGTGCAATTACATGGCCAATGGAAACACAACTGTTGGGTTAATTGGTCTCTCTCAGTTACCCTCAGTTGTGAAAGTGCATGTATGTGTGTGTTTGTGTTACCCTGGTGACCTGTTCCAGGGTCGCCTCTGCCTATTACCCAATAACCACTGAAAACACACAAACCCCCACTGCCACTCTGCAAGGATAATAGATAATGAATAGATGGAGATTAACATTAGAGACCTTTAAGTTTATATTTTCAGAACATTATTAGGCTGAAGTAAAGAGAACTGAAACGATTTCCAACATTAAAGCGTCTGTCTCATTGACACCACAGATAGAGGTATCTTTGTAAAAGCCCAGCAAAAACACATAATCATTTCATGCATAAAATAAACATTAAGCAGCAATAACAAGTCATTAAAATGTGGGATTCAGAGCTCCCTTTAAAGATGAGAGACAATCGCTACTTTTTCTAGTAGACACAGAGGTCTCCTTCTGCGGAAAAGTATTGATTTCGTGCTTCTCAAAGTCTCCCCGAGTCAAAAGTACTTCCAGACAAAGTTTGTTTACGTCCTCATTACGGATGAGGAGCGTATCCTCCAGCAGCTTGGCGCTGTAACCGGTGCTTTGTACCATTTCAGGTGGCACACAAAGTTATCTTGTTCGGCAACAGAGCGCCGCTTGTGACAAACTGCAAACTTTTCAAACAAGTTGGAGAATAGGCTCTTTGATTCCCAAATCCTCAGCGTGGAAGCGCTCCTTCCTCAGACCAGGTGGGCGCCATTGAGAGGGAAATGTCTTCTCGCAGGGTGAAAGTTTCGGGCTGTAACTCATGAACGGGACGGCTTTGAAAACGCTCAGCCGGCTGCTGAGTGAGTGAGTTTTTTTGGAGACACTGAGCTCCTTTGGTGTTGCTTTTGGGGCTCATGAATAATTCGCCTGTGCGGCTCGTCACTGTCCTTGTTGTTGTTGTTGTCGCTGCAGTGTCACTCCTGTCTGAGGGAGAGAGACGGAGGAGACAGAGGATTCTTTACACTTCAGTCTCCTCCGTACTTCCTCTTTCATTTACTCAGAGAGGAAGTGTCGGGGTTGTGTATTGCGCGTTTGAGTCTGCAAGCGAGAGACGGAGGCAGATAGAGAGAGGAAGCCGTGCCTGGCTGTCGGGCGTAATGGTCTGTTTGTGCTGCTGTAAGGGTTTGACGGAAGGACAGGAAAATGACGAGAAAAGAGCGACACAGTGAGGAAGACTCTGTTGCTTCATGGGCTCATTTTTTTTCTCTTTCTTTTTGAAAGAAAAATGTCACATATTGACTAAATGTATGTTGTGTATTTCTCAAAGGAAGTTTAAATGTAAAAAAAAAAAAAGAAAGAAAAAACGGTGACACTTCAAGTGTCTGAAAAAAAGTTGTGAAGCTTGGCAGACTTGCAAACAGAAAAATAACCAGCTTTTAGCAAACCAGCTCCACTAAGGATAAAAATATGACAGAGACTAAAGCAAAGTTCATGTTTTTGACATCTGCTTAGCCAGCCTGTAAACCATTTTAGGGATTTCTCATGTATAGTAAGTAAAACTTTATTTTTAAAACACAAGGTAAAAATCACAAAGCGCTTCGACAAACAAAAATAAATGCACAAAAGAAATTTAAGCAAAAGCTGATTTCAAAAGATAAGTTTAGGTGGGGTTTTTTTGTTAGTGATATGGATACACAAATTCATATCAGAATTAGTGTATTTTGAAAAAACTGCCGTGGAAACACTTCTTTAGCGTCACATGATCAACAACAGGATGTTACTACTAGCAGAAACAACAAAGAAGAGGATGACAGGAAGTGGTAGGAGGAGGATGGCACTCCATGTTTGGTATTGATGTGAACAAGCCGATGTGAGATTTTAGTTGCATTTGTTTTTTAATAGAAAAACCATGATTGTGAAATTGTGTGCTTTTTTTTATTGACTAAACGCCATCATCTAAGCTTTTTGCACAATGTAGAGAATGGCTTTATACATTCACTGAGCCCATCATCATGTCCTCTTTATATCAGTGCATTCTTCAGCTAAATGTGTGGTCATCCAAACTGAAACTTGACTTAAACCAAGTCATCAAAAGAATAATAACTCCAAACACAGCAGCAAATATACAACTGAATATCTGAAAAGGAAAGGAGTCAAGGTGGCCCAAGGTGGGATGGTCTGCTCTGCTGTCAGCCCACTTGATGTCAGAAACTGTGCAATGTAAATTTCATCATTTGTATTTTAAAACGGCTTTTTTTTAAGAAGCACAGATAGGGGACGTTGGCTCATTTCCCAGTGTGGACACTTTATCTCTTACAGACATCAAAGATACAAAAAAGGATTGATATTCTGGTCAGAAATCACTGTTTTTCCTTATCAGTTCTCATCTTGTCCTCCTTTTGAAGGGGAAGTGTATAACCTCATACATTATCACCCCCAGATGCAGGTTAACACAAAGTCAATAGCTCAGTGAAATTGTTAGGACTGTTGGACCTTTTTCTACTAGAACCTAGTCAGGCATCGACTGTAGTCTACCTGACTACACATTTTGGGTGGGTTTCCATTGGAACTGAGTAACAGCTCTATTGGCTGGTTGAGTCTGAAAAAGTAACACGATGTGATCTGCATGTGACAAAAACACAACAACAGAATACATGGAAACAATGTTGAGCCTTCAGACCTTCATACCAGATGATTAACCGCGTTATATGGAAACAACATTAATCTGAGAGTCTAAAAAAAATCATACATTTACCAACAACTTCACCTTGTCACTGCTGAAGGTGGTTGTATGAGCTACTAAATCATAAGATTGGCTTTTGAAGTTTGGCTCAGTTGATGAATAAAAGCTATCTGCTACATGTTTTTTGTTAGTCTGTTGTTGAAGCATTTGTATTGATCTAAAAAGTGAATTTCTGTCCCAACACTCCCTGAAGACACCTATATAATGAAGTAAAATAGTCCTGGACAGAATGAATGAGAGCTTAGATGGGACTGATGGAAGGTGTGAGTGTGGGGGGTAGTCGGGTGGAGGGGGACCCCCATTTGCATGTAAATAGCCAAACGCAGCAGTTCTCTGCTACGCGGATGACAAAACGCATTCTGGGATTGCCTGGGTTTGCTTGCCCATCCATCACCAGGGAGAGCCGACGCAACGCGAGAGAAAGGAAGACGAAAGACAGACGGAGCAACACAGATCAAGGACGCAGGACAAACACTGTCACTTCACAGCGCCATCTTTCCTTCAAACTCCTAATTCAGAGTTTCCTTCTTTCCCTGACCTTTTGCTTTTCTTTACTCACTTCATCCACTTACACACGCCACTTCCCCTGCCAGCCTCTTCCCAACATCCCCATCACTATCTTCCCCATCTAAAGATGCACTTTCGCCCTCCGCTGTTTCCCATAACTCTGTTTTCCACCCCGCCCCCTCCCGCCCTGCTTTCTCTATCTGTCTCTTCTTCGATTTCCCTGGTGGACTCTTACAGTAAGCTGCCAACGTAATTTAAATGCAGTGCCTTCCCTTTTTAAATGGATGGTGTGTAGGACAGGGGGAGGAAGAGGAGAATGAAGAGAACAGGGGAGGGGGGGAGAAATGAATTTCATTATCACACATATCGAAAAAGGCTTATGACTCCGGCTCTGTCTGCAGAGGCCTCAACAAACAAAATAAGCTGACATGCATCATCTTGTTCGACCCTCTGATGCTTTTTCATTTTCATATTTGGTTGAAAAAAAAACAAACTTTGTTTCCATTTCATTAAAGTGGGCACTTGTTTAAAAATGGGAGCCTGTGCAATGCATGCAGGTTTTTGTGTTGAAATGGTAATGTGATGGTAATGCCTTACCTTGACTTTCTCTTATAACTGACCCCTCGTTTCTTACTCACCTATTTATAATAGAGGGGTCGTCACAGATGACTGGATGAATATATCAGAAGCTTATTTGATGCAGAACAAAAGATACAAAAGCCGGAGAAAAAGTCACGACATCGTGATTTATGTTGCAAAATATTTGTCTACAGAGCTTTAAACCTTTTCAGTGTGGAATCCGTTCAGGAATGCGGATTTGTTTGTAATGAAGATTGTTGCAAAGGCCTTAATTAATTTGCAAAAAATACTTTGAATGTTTTTGAAGGAATTTATCGGAGTTATGAGAAGAAGAGAATACTTCAAATTAGACTTTTCTTTGTTTAATTGATATGTAAAGCACGCATTTTGTCTTCATGTGTTGGATGCCTGTCTATTAAAATTCATCGCTGTCCAGCAGCGCATCCTTTTCACTGCATGTATTCAGGTTCTCTAAAGAAAAATTGTATTAAAGTTTTATCTTGCCTATTAACAAATATTTCAGTAGACCAATAACACTGCGATGTTGCTATGCAACCAGCAACATAAACAGCAACAATTAGTCTATTGTTTTCCTGAATCACAAATTTTATCATAATCATTTTTAGCATAATAGTATGATAATGGATTCTTAAATGAGATATTATTTTTTTTACTGAAACAAGCGATTAAGACAAATCTCATTTTAACAAGTTCACATTTATGTGATTTTGACTGATACAGACTCACCAATGGGGTTCAGATGTTTTCATATGACAGTGACTGTTATCTGCATTTGGGAAGCAGATCGACAAAATAATATGATCATGTTTTGACAATTGCTTTGTGTTTATGACGTCTTCTAGCTCTTGTAGAACAGTATCAGACAAACATAATATAATTTTCAGTTCTGTCACAGCAGAGAATTTTTGAGCATGAAACACTGACTCTCAGTCAGATGTGAAGTAAAATTGTACCAAACGTTTATTTTATTAAAACAATCCTAGTTCCCCATTTAACAAGAGAAGGATTATGCATTCATATAGACGAGTTGACTTGTATACCTTTGTACTGTAAACGAAATCATTATTTGAAAACTTGTTGTTTGTACTCGAGTTATTTCTTATCAGCTATTAAAATTAGTTTGGTGCTAAGAAGTACCATATCATTGCTAAAACAAAAAAGACGAAACAGAAGAAAATCAACAGGGAACAAATTCTTTTCATGGCCTATGTTTCCTCTGAGTTACATCCTGTAACCTCCACACACTTCGCAGAAGAACCGCCTGTAAGCTGTGAAACATAAAGATGGCAGCAGAAAGTTTCCCTTCTGCCGTTAAATCTCAACAGTTAAACTTCACAAAACATGCAAGTTCTGTGAATCACTTTTATTTTCCTAAGAGCATTTCTAGTCACCAATGTTGTGGTTATGGCTGGGGGTGCACTGATTTATCTGCCAGCCCATTTATCAGGGCCAATTTCCTTAACTTTGGGAGATCAGTAATCGGTTGATTTTATCCCCCAACCTTACCTACTACCTCCGTAAAGATCTAAAAATCAGCCGCTGTCCTTCACTGCTTTCCTATGAGAGAGGTTTGACTGATAGACCGGCCCACCAGGTCATGTCTGCCCATTTGTAGTTGACAATAGTCACCTCACTGTTGCCAATTCAGTGACTTTCTTGCCATATTTAGTGACATTTCAGACAAAAAAGATGGCATCAGCCAAAATCAAAATCTGCAGATCAGGCTTTTTAAAAATCGGTAATCGGGGATTGGCCTAAAAATTGCAATCAGTGCAGCCCTCATTATGGCATCAGTGGAACATCAAAAAACAAAGAAGAAGCAAAATGGAGAGATAAGTTGAGTTAAGAGCTGAAAAAAATGAGCACATCTCATCTTCAAGCAAAACTCTCATATTTGGGCCGGTGAAGTGTTGAATTACAGCACAGTTCAATGTTTTTACCTTCCTGGTCTTAAAGTCCTTATCTATGCCTGTGTTTATGTGTGTAAATCAATCACTGCTCTCTCAGTATTGATCAGGATTCTGTTTCTAGCCTTCCTGCATCTGTTTCTCTCTGTGCCTGTTTCCTCTTTGACATAAATGCTGCCAATCAATAGCACACCGATAGCAAATAAGGTTAACTTTGTAGTTTTTTTTAAACCAGGCTTCTGCTTTCTTTTGTTTTCACTCTCTGAAGTGCATTAGAGACCTCCACATTCATTTTCTCTTGTTTTGATTATTTCCCTCTACCTTCTTGTTATCACTGCATTGTATTAGTTCCGAATCATTCATTTTCTTCTCAAAATGTGTTTTTTCTCCCTTAAGGACTAATTAGCCTTGTTGCAACTGCAGGGCCAAACAGGCACAGTTTTCGTTCGCTCATTATTTATGCCACTAACCTTTGCTGGGGAGCATTTCTTCTGCCTCGGTATATCTTTTCACCAAAAGAGATGATTAACTCTTTGGAGTCTAGCTACTTAAACCTCGGTTCTAAAAGTAACTGATGTAAATTACATCAAAATGAGTTAAACCTGCAAGGAGAATAAGATCTATATCTCCTAAGTAACTTTCATTCTGGTCAAGATACGTAAAAATCCATGCATTTATCTAATGTTGAAACATTTACTTTTACTTTTCATACATTTATTCACTTTGGGGAGAAATCCCACATTGAGAAACAATGAGAACTATTATCTAATGGTCCCACCAGTTATCCAAAAACTGATTTCTTTAAAGGGGGAGTATTATGTGATTTCCAGGTATATAGTGCTATTTTACAGTACCAAAAAAGTAACTGTGTTTTCTTCAGCTGTTATAAAATGCTATATATGTCAAATATGACTTAAAAGAAATTTGACTTTGTAATTTTACATTTTGAAATTGGGCTTCTGTCTCTTTAAAAACTTGTGCTCTTTCTGAAAATCCGCCTTTAGGACGTCATTGCAACATAGGTCCTCTCTTAACCTTTTAACAACATTTTTACCAGCTTTGCACTGAGAAGTTGCTTGTATAATGAACTCAGCAGATGGACAGTTAAACTAGGTGTTTGCTAATTGCTGCTGACTAGTCAGAGGGAGCTGAGTGGGGAAGTTAGAGGCGGGCGCAGGGGGGGGCTGCTCTTTGAGGTGAAAACTTGAAAAATGCAGCTCTAAGGAGGAGCTTCATCCTCAAAGGCGGGGCTAGGGCCACCCCATTCAGCTGTGCATTGTGCAAGGCTTTACATTTTTAAGGTTGAAGACTCCTGCTCTAGATGTTGTCACCATGCCAACCAGCTGTTTGGGAGTCATACCCGGAAAAGCCCCCTATTGTCCTAGCTTCACAAATGTAGAAATGTGCTACTTCCTGGAAGTTATACTTTGGTCAGATGAGACTAAAAATTAGGGTTTTCAGCAACAAATCCTCCTGGAGGGTTTAGTTCAAAACAGAAGATCAATATCTGGAAAAACAAACACCTAATGTTTAATGCTAAATATGGAGGAGGGTATCTGATGCTGTGGAACCGTTTCTCTTCAAAAAGCCCTGGCAACCTTGTCAGAGCACAATGTAACACTTTGAAATACCTGGCTATTTTTAGTACAAATCCTAAAAAGATTGATTGTCATTGGGTCTCTCGGAAAGATATTGATGAATCGCCAAAGCATCACAGAAGTGGTTGATCAAACACAAAATCAAATGTCTTGGTTCTTATATATAAGCTCCATTGAAAACTGTTGGAGTAAGTTGGCGAGATGAAAGTTTCAGGTTGTAGGCTTTTGGTTATCTTGCAAAAAGATTATCAAATGTTTAAAGATTTTTCTCTTCATAGACTCTAACCTTGTGAAAATGTTACAGCAGACTAAGTGCTGTCCTTTTTGACAAAATAGGGCTGTTCAAAGCGCTGACACCAGAGGTGGAACTAATTGTGCAACTACTGATGTAGTTAAAACAATTATTTCTTAACATTCAATATTTGTAGCCTCTGAATAAATGTAGTCAAATTAAAAGGCTGTATTATTCAAAAAATGTTTTATGTGAAATTTTACTTTTGCATTAAAAGCTTTTTTTTTTTTTTTTTTACAGATTTTCCAGGGGGATCAGCAAATGTTTTCATGTCTGTAAATCAATAACAAGAGTAGATTCTCTGTCTTCTAATGAAGACAAAATGTAACATTTGAGTCTTTAGAAGTTAATATACTGTTAACAATCAGGCTGTTCAATGCGGCTCTGTTGATCCACGGCATCTTAGCGACTTCATGGAAAAAGACATTTGCCACCTGGTGTGAAGAAAAGTATTGATGTGAATGAAAATGAATGTTTTCACTCCTTTCATGGACTGCCAGTGGTGGTTTTCAAATCTGATTTTGTGGCTGAAGCGTTAATTAATGACCTTCGTGAGCACAAGTAAATCTTGGCCTTGTCTTCAAAGTTAATCCACTTGTAGACTTTCTCATTCATTTCATCATTTAGCAGAGTGAAAGCCCAGGATAACAAGATGTTAAAGGTCTTCCTGGGAGTTGTTACATGTGCGCCTCATTTGACAGTATCCAAGGACACATTTCCAGTTTCCCTGCAGACTGTCTAAATGCTGGGCTGGTGACCAAACCACACCTAAAATCTGGTATGGTAATCAACACAGATAGGCCTCCTGGGGGTTTAAGAGGCATGACTTCATTGTTTTTATCTGGGAATTTTGATTCCTGATTCCTGGTAAGCTCTCCAGCAGGTGATCTAAGCCTAATGTGTGGGTTGTAGCTTTAAACAATACTGGAAAAAAAATTCCAGTGTACAATTTACATGTTTCAGATTCTATACAAATTTACTTTTACCATTGGGTTTCAGAAAACCCAATGGTTCTTCATACCGTAATGGGACATATTTGGCATTTTAAGCACGCTGAGTAATAGCTAATATATTCATCTCATAATGCTGTGATCTTGAATTTGCTGGCAAACCTCAACTTATGTAAATAAGTTGAGGTTTGCAGAAGGTTTCAGAGAAAATGTACTTGGATAGATGCTTGTTTTCTCAGGAGAATTTGCCATGTCATTCCAGCGCAAGTGATGATTTTTGTGGTGAACAACTGGCCAAAAATGCCAGACAGGAGGATAAAACTTAAACAACAAAATTAGATGAAGCCTTCATCCATTGGTTATGAAACAATGCACTATTGACAACAAGAACAATCCATTAAGACTGATTCTTGTCCTGACTGTCTCATTAATCTGCTTCTGTTGGCAAAAGTTCATATGAAATCCAGCTTAAATGTCCCTTTTGTCAAATCATCAGACCATCTCATGTCTGACCTCCTCATGTGAACTTAAACTCAAATTTAAAAGTACGTTAGTTTAAAATGACTCCTGATGGTGAAGACATATTGGACTGACAGCATGGCTTAACTCACTTCTCCTCATGTGGTATGACTAAGCCAAACTTCCTGTTTGTAAATATATGTGTGTGTGCGCGTGTGTGCGTGTGCGTGTGCTTAACTTCACCCCACAGCCACAGTCGTCCCAACAAGCCATATGGTCGCATCCTAATCGGAGCCTTTTCCTGCTGACAGCACTGAGATTGACTTCTGTAATTAGATCTGATAATCTTCTCTTGGTTGCACTGAAAGAAAACAAACTGAGACAAAGCTAAATTCAGGCTTAGGAGCATTTTTGAATCATCGACGGGGAAAAGTAAAGACACATTTGAAATTCAGCAATTTTTATTTATTTTCATCAGGCCAGAGAAGTCCTTTGTTTCAGCATCATCTTTTAAAGCTTCGCTCAAAAGAGAATATTGATGGATGAGGCTCTTTGTGGAGGCTTGAGAGCGCTCACTCTGATTTAATATTCTAATGCCTGACTGCTCTGAAGCCGTAAACCTTTCCTCTCACGTGCCGTGACCGTGGTGTGATCTCTGTTTGCCCTCCGGCCATTTCTTCATTGTGTCTCCACTTGGATTGTTCCTTGGTGGTTACCACCTCTGCAGTGGTTACAGGATTTTAGCTTGACTCTTGATGCCTCTTACGTCAAATCTGGTTTTCTTTCCCTCTTTCTGTGCTTCCTGACAGCGTAAATGTCTTAATCTGACCTTAATTTAGCCTTTCTGGTTAATCTTTTACCATGGTCCTGATTTTCTAATGAAGGACTGGCTTTTTCTTTTATGTATCAGAAGAAAAAGTTATGGGAAATGTCCTCCTTTGGGACGTTTCCTGACTGACATCGCGCCGCAACAGGCGACGAGAACTTAATTGCTACTCAATGCTAAGACAAAAGGACATTGCATTACTTCTGCAAAACAGTTCTTATAAAAACTGAAGATTCCAGTTACATGCGTGTCGGTTGATGCTAAATCAAAATATTTTTCATGCATTTGAAAAATCAAACTTTTAATTACTGATTATTAAGGTCATGGGGCAGCAGTGGTCAGAATATCTTTAATTCATCCTGTAACTGGTGGGTTGGTGGTTCGAATCCCCGTTTTCTGTGTCTGTCACTTTGCCGTTGTGTCCATAACTCACCTTGCCTGTTGGTGGCGCCGATTGAATGGCAGCCTCTCTTCTATCAGTGTTCTGTCAGCTGTGGCTACAATATGTCATAGTTGTGTTCATGTGGTATCTTGATTATTAAAGGATTCCTCAAACACGCATGAAAGGATCGAGGCAACACTCCGGTTGTGTGTTTGATGAGGAAATAAAATTATAAACATGATGCAAAGATCAAAAAAGTCAGTTTTACATAATACTAACCCTTTAACTAACCATAATAATAATAAAACATTCCGATGAATAAGATATATTATGAGTATTAAATTGAAAATGAGTGCCCAAAGTACACAAAATCAGAAAAAAATCTTTAGAAGTCTTAGAGAAAGTTCAAAGAATCAATGATCAAAAGTAGTTTACAAAACAAAAAATATCCGGCAGGACTTTCTGCATTGAGCTGTCCTTCCTGGATCCCCATCCCTTCCCCCTCATCTCTCCTTTATTTCCTCCAGAAGGCGAGTGCCTCTCTAATTACTCTATTCTTGTAAAATCTTCACCCACAGCTTCTCTGAGGGAGGTCTGTTGTCCCTGGATGGAGTGGCTTCAGGGGCCTCTGTGTGTCCCCCGCCAAAGATTGATCAGATAGTCCCCCTCCCACACACATACACACACACACACGCACATGCACACACACGCAGGCTGCTTGGCAGAGGATGTGCATTCAGGGCAGGTGTGGAAGGAAAAGAGGAAATGGAGGGGTGAATGGCTTTAGAAATGAGAGGAGAAAGGTGGTGGGGTAAAAAGCAGAGCTTATCTCCCTCGCCGGCCTCCTTCTCTTTGCCCCTCGGGGGCGGATAAGGCTGCTGATTGTGATGTTCGATCCGTGTGTGAGTTCAGGGCCATGATATGTTGCCGTTCGTGTCAAAAGTCACTTCATTCCAGGAGGGTTTCCCCCCAGCCGTCCCCAGTGTCCTTCTAGGAGGTTTTTTTTTGTTTCCCCATGTGCAGTGGTGCGTGTGTATTTTCATTGTCGGGAGCTTCTGTTCTGAGTTTGAGAGATAACAACTCATGAGCGATATAAACCCATAGCAACACAATCCCAAACAACGAACCACGACAAAAAGTGAGAAAAGAGAAACTTTTCCTCCTCAGATTTCAGAGTCGGCTCCTGCTAGAGCCGACCCTCGGAGGTCTGTGGACTCTGGTCCTCCTCTTTATTGTGTTTTCGTGCTGTCTGAGTGTCCCTCTTTCAATCTCTGGGGTTTTGCCCAGAAAGAGATCTCTGATTCACTAATACAATCAGCGGAACCACAGCTGCACCACCATGTTGGCTAATTACATCATGGAGTCAGTGATAAAGTCTGGAGTGGGCTGCTGCATCTTTCTGGGAAGACAGAGCTTTTTTTGTGGCCTTTTAGCTTGTTTTTTCCTCCCTCCTGTTAAAGTTTAGCGGAAAAGTCATTAATGAATTTCCAGTCAACAAAAGCCTGAATCGGCCTTGTAGAGAAGAGGGCTTATTATATGTAGATGTGAAAAAAATCCATATTAAAACTAATATGATCAATCCAAGTCGATTTGCGTACAAAGATTAAATACATCAAATTCGTACATTACATGCAGCAGTCTATAAGTCTTTTAGTTTAAATTGGCGCTCTTGGAAGTAGAAGTGAAGTGTAAGTTATTTCCAAGAATCTTTAACTTATACCTGAAACGAGTTTTCAGGTAAATTAGAATAGCATAAAATAATGTCAAAGTTGTACATTTTTGGTTAGCGCTACAAGTGTTTTAAATTTGAAACGAGATGATTAACTGATAAAAAAGCAGTAGAGTAGCCTCTTAGCTTAGCGCAGGAAACGTATAAATCAGATGCTAACACCCATGTTGTCACTTTTTATATTCTTACACAGTTTTCTGAACTGTTCGCATTTGTTCTCACCCTGTCGAATTTTCTTTTTTCTACCGAGTATCTTAAATGAGGCACAGGTAAGATTTGCAGTTTTTGGATTTATGATCTTATCACCACGTATGTAACCGTTTGTTGTCAGGCAGCCCAACAAGCTACTCATTTACTGTATTCTAACTTGGTTATTATCTATACAATTTCTGTCATCCAGTCACGATTTAGTTCCCACTCAATGTCTGGACAGATAAATGACTGACCAACCTAATAAGAAGTCTAAAGTATTTAGATCAGGGTAACTTTATATGTGTGTGTTTGCATGTTAGCTCACCCTAAGAACAAGCTACAGTAACACATCTAAACTGCTTTTGCAGACAGGAAGGATGAAAGGATTTTTTCTTTTTGTCAGGGGTGAACTGGAAATAAAAAAGTCAGTGCTGTGCTGCTTGCTAACACTCTCATAAATGTTAATATAATCTCTGTTAACATATTTTACTGTACTGGTTTTAACTCTGGTTTCAATTATTCATTCAAAGCAACACAATCATCTTGTCTCCAGAAATATTTCCAAGCATTTTTGAAAAAGGTAAACAACTTTTTTTTATTTTTACAATGAAGCCTTTGCCCTGTACTTCATAAATATTGTAGTTGCACTTTTTAGTCATAGTTGTTATCATCCTTGGCATACATGTATGCTTTCTTTTCTTTGATTTTTCTCTGTAAAACACTGTTGAAAAGGACCTAGAAAAAAACAACTAAACAAATTGTTTAGTTGTGATGCCCCATGATGCTTGATCCAAATTCTGAATCTATTATTTAAAATGGCTGGAATTGATTTTGACAAACATTAATTCCTGTTTTCTTTTGTTTGTTGTTCTTTTATGAAACGCCTGTTTTTATTTTCTTACCAACCGGGTTATTCATTTTCTTTAACTACATCCAGCCAGACATTCAGTCATTGCTTCCAACATGCTACAATGCATGAAATACCACCTTGTAATAATAATAATAATAAAAACCTCTCTGACCCTAAAACTCCCAAGTAGTTACTTTTGTTGAAGGTGATATCTGACACTGGCTGGTGTGATTTTTTTTAAATTTTTATATATATATATATATATATTTTTTTTTAAGAGCAGCTGGAGCCGAACATGAAGGATCAAATCAGCAGATGTATTGATTTGGTCAGTGGAGACAGGGATCTGCTTTCTCTCTAATCATTGAGAAATGAGAAGCTCTTTGGGCTGCGGCGTTCGTGCCGGTGAAAAAGGGGCAATCGAACGGGGGCCTCGGCCTCATCTGAAATTCATCTTTAATCTTTATGAATTATGAATCGAATTCTGCGGTTGAAAAAGAAACGGCATTTACATAACCCCCCATGACCGGCGCTTCATGTTTTATGTGTGCTCTGGTTCTGCACTACATTTTTTTTTCTTTTACAGCAAATTATTTCTCACTCACATTTCTCTCCTTGTTCTCGACGAACCAGTGCAAAGTGTTGCCACCTGAGGTCCGTGTTGTCGGCGCACGTCTTTGTGCGCAAGAAGAATAAACGTACAAATATATGATGATATGTGCGTTTTAGAGATGCTGTGTGTGTGAGAGCATGTGTGATTTCCATTAGAATTGCTCATCCCTGTTGAATCATGCAAGTCAGCAGGAGGAAGTGAAGCCTTCTCCCTCTGGGCAGTATTATGGCAGCATGAGTAAAGGTATTTTCAGACACAAAAAGCAGTGCTTTAAATTTCAAATGGGATTTTGGAGGAGGGTTGAAAAGAAGAGGCGAATCTGTGAAGGGATTCACGCCACTTTTTACCCCTCCTCGTTCTCCTCCTCCTTTTCATCCATTTTTTCTTCATCTCTTTCTCTCTCTCTCTCTCTCTCTCTCTCTCTCTCTCTCTCTCTCTCTCTCTTGTCAACCTTTTCAAAAAGCATCTATATTCTCACACCAGGCTGTAGGGGCATCTTGTCATGTTGCTATGCTACCTGAATGTCAAGCAGAATGTCAGAGTGATGGCAGAGTGCGAATATACAAAAACAAAATGGAGTTTCCTCCGATTGGAAAGCAAGAAAAGGGGAAAACACACGAGGAAATAAACGGCATGAAAGCGTTTTCGCAATAAAATCAATATGATTTGAGTGTATTCTCAGAAAAAAGTCGTTAGCACACCCCAACGGAATATCTTTGATCCATATTTCTATTGACGTCACGTTGAGCGGAAGCTCTGGTTCCTCCACTTCGCATTCATCCTCCAGGTACACTACCTGTAACTGGATGTGACTTCTGATATAATCGCGTAGATATGCGGACTAAATGAAAATATCTAGTCAAATACAGGCTCTAAATTATTTAAGTCCAACTTTAAACACTCAGAAACACACAACAGATTCTACCTTTGTCATTATTAATTAAACAGAGATGAACCCCAAACGGTAAATTGAAAAATATTCTTCTATAATCTAAGAGTTCAGCTATCCAAACCATTAGCAGTCAGTAACTGCATGACTTCATCAGCCTTTGAGGACATCAATGAAGCTCACCGGAAGCCCCAACCATGGAAGGAGATCTGGACTTTGACTGGGCCACTGCAGCTCCTTCATTCTTTTGCTTCAGAGATTCTGTTGAAGATTTGCTGCTGCCTTTAGAATCACAGGTCTTTGGATGGATAACTTTGAGCCCAACTGTAGCTGCTGTTCACACATTTGACTCTAGAGTACAGAGGATTTTATTGGATGAATGAATGATTGCTACTAGCGTTAAAAGGACAAAAATATTTAAAAATGTGATTGTTTTTCCCACCTTAAAAACTACAAAAATATTCTGCTGTGAAATTACTAATTTTATCTGCGCTCTGCAATAAGCTAAACATGCAGTATTTTAATGAATCAAACAATTTGGATGTATTTTTGTAAAAAAGCAATCTTTAAATCATCACAGATCCTATAAAAGACTATATTTTACCTAACATTTTACATTTTAAGCAGATTTAAACTTGTTAGAGACAATTTAGCATTAAATTTCTTTTAAAAGATTTGAGGTTTAATTTAATTGGTAGGGACTTTCCACATTAACATTTCTGTATATGTGCCAGAGGCTCAAATTATCCTGCTAAAACAAAGGCTATACAAACAAGTTGAAAATGACTTAACTTCACAACTTTGATCAACAAGTACAATAAAATACAATCAGTTCAAATAATAAATACAAAACAAGGAAACTACAACAGTTATAAAAAGTATAAGAAGTAATTAAAACAAAAATAAAGTGTCCTTCACCATTTTAAAATGTCTTTATGGAGTGCAAAATCACTTTGAGGCCCACAAACGGCCTTCAGGTCGCTTATTGATTTAAAGGTAAGGAAAGTTAGCTTATCACTTTGACATTTTCATAAAGATGGCTGATGGCATCTTGGATTAAATGTTCCACCCTTTGTCCTACAAACCTGAGAGAGCTGAATTGGATCATCCTGATGTGCTACTCTGCAGGGGTGTGACAAAATCCCCACGGTAAAGAGCACAAAACTGCAAAATGGATTGATGGCACCATTTTTCACACCACTTCTTCCTGGAGTTACATAAGCTCGCTGAGCGCTCCTCAGCGTGATCGGCTCCAGCAGCTGCGTTAAATTGGACAGAAAGAGGAATGGATTGAAAACTGATTTGGTCATGTCTGGAACGTCTTCCTCTCATCCCAGACTAATTATCAACTCCTTTCTCACTTCATGGACAAAATTAGAAATTTGTTTTTCGATCTTGTCTCAGCCGTCGCAGGTTTCTTTCTTTCTTTTTTCTTTCTTTCTTTTTTTGTTTCTAAGGGATTGGCATGTATTTCTCTGTAGCATCAAGGATCTCAATCTCATTTTCTGCTCTGAATTACTATCTAATGAATATAAGGTTTTGGATTTGGAGACAGGCAGACTAGCTAATGGGTTTGTTAGTTTGTCGAGTAGCATGCCACACTCATTATTGCTTTCAGCGCTGTGATTAACTTGATTTGCAGGGCGAATCCATCCGAGAGAAGATGATGCGCTCACGTATATAAATGCACGCATGTCTGTAATGCAATTATCTGATTTAATAAGTTATTAATACAGTTTGTGGCTCAGTTGGAAATAGAAAAGTGGACGGCTGAAAACACTAAGGCGGCTGATGATCATGTTGTGATTGATTTAATTTTATTTGGTTGGGGAACATGATGTTACAACAAAGACTAACAAGATAGGAAAGTCACTCAGGGGCATCACTGATGGGGAAAAAGGGTCACGAGATTGACTCACTTCTATACAGTTTCTCATAATTTGTTTAAAGATTATCTTTACAGAATCTCTTTTACTGATATAAGAAGGGAGCAATCATCAAGAAGAAAAGATTTCAGTTTATTCAGTTAATGCAGCCCAGATAGTGGTATTGTCCTAGGAAACTATTTTTTAAGTGAGAATGTGTCATAAGAGAAGCTATAAAACATGCAGCTTAACAATTGAAACCTGATATTTACGTACGCTAAATTAAAAGACACAGACATATTTTCTTTCTCATTGTCTGAAGTTAAATCAGTCCAAACTTTTCTTGTTTTTGTTTGGGTAGAATTACCAAAATTATTTCTATTTGCTAAATGACAGAAAACTAAGTTAGATTTTTGTTAACATCAGTATAATGTCAGTATAAGTTAACCGTCTTTTAAGCTGTACGATTTAGGTCAAACTTTTTCGGTTTCCTTCCACAAAAGTCTGATGGGTTAACCTGCACCTGTGGATGTGTTTTAAAGCCACACCTGGAACTCTCTGCTTTCTGGTTTAACGTGAAGGGAAAGTCAAAAAGAAATCCGCCAAGATATCAGGAAGAGAATCATGCAGCCGCACCAGTCGGATTCGTCCTTGAGAGCAATTTAATTTGCTGCATTCATGTGTTCAAACTATTTTGTTCGAGTGTTGGGAATGTCCAATTATCACACCGGTCAGGAAGGAGATGGACCCTGGCAGAGATGGACATGTTGAGGTTCAAAATGTGGAGAATGACCCCAGAACAAAAGCCAAAGATCTTGTGAGGATGCTGCTGAAGTTGGTGAGAAAGAGTCATTGTCCACAGTGAAATGTCTTGGGCTGAAAGGTCACTCAAGGAAAAAATAAAAAGCCAGATTTCAGTTTGCAAATCCACACAGGAACAAAGATCTTCATTTTTGGAGACATGTCCAGTGGTCTGATGGAACTAAAGTGGAACAGATTGGACTTACTGACCACTGTTACATTTTGAGGAAAAATAATGATGCCTCTATCGTCGTAACTGTGAAACATGGTTGTGGCAGCATCATGCTGTGGGGTTGTTTTGCTGCAGTACAAATTTTATGAAAGAACATTATGTGGCTAAATATTGAAGCAACAGTTCAAGACATGAGCCAGGAAGTAAAGGCAGATTGGTCTTCCAGATGGACAATAACCCTCAGCACACAGCCAAAGTGGTTTTAAAGCGGCTTGAGGACAACAGAGTCAATGTTTCGTTGTGGTCATCACAAGGTGCTGATCTCAGTTCGATAGAGAAGTTGTGTGTATATCTAAAAGGGTGTGTATGGGAGTGAGGCAGCCTACAAACTGGACTCAGTTCCACTAGTCATGTCAGGAGGAATGACTGCTAGAATTTCAGCAAAATATTGTAAGAAGCTACTGGAAGGAAACCCAAAGAGCAAATGGAATGGTACAAAATACTGAGGAAATGTATGTAAACTTATGAATTAGAGGAAAATTACAAAATAATCTCTAAAAAAATCTTCTAAAAAAATCTTCACCAGGTTTTGTGGCATCGAGCAAATAGAAATATTTTTGGTAATTCTTACTAAGCTAAGACAAAGATTGGTCTTATTTAACTTCAGACAGTGAGGAAAAAAAACGAGTATGTAACTAGTTTCAACCGTATGTGTAAAGTCAGACACTCCAGTTCAGGAAGATTTGACCAAGGTAAAGGAAAAAGGCACAGAGATGATAGATACAACTCTCAATAACAATCACGAGATGAAACCAGGATGTGAGGTTTAACTCGTTTTTATCTTTTGATAAATGTCTGATGGAGGTCCCTGAACGTCATCCTAATGGTGTCACCGTGGTGATTATCAAGCGTTCAGGCTTCCTCGTCAAGCTCGAGGCTGTCACTAGAAATGTCAGATGCATCCCGAGTTACAAGTCATTAAGAGAGTTAACTGCAAAGAGGACAGCTGCAGAGAGCTGTCTTTAAGGTTAGCCATCTGGACGCTCCAGCATTAATGTTTGGGTGAGAACAACCTGCAATCGCGACCAGATGAGATCAGCCGACGTCAACGACAGGCTTCAATCAGATTTTAACCTCAGAACGCACTGTTTATCTGAAAAGTCTGTTAGGAACTCCACATCTGTCAAGAATTGCATCAAGATCGTTTCTAAGCTTTTTCTAAATTTAATGCAATGTGTACCCTGCAAAATTCAAGTGAAAAACAATGAATCAGATTATCTCATAAGTACAAAAGCTGCAAGCAAGGTTGCCAAACCGTGTAACCCTAAGCTTTGACCTCTACAGTGGAGGGACTCCTTCACATCCACTTCCCAGTCCGCTCTTCATCTTCCTCTGACCGTCTCAACAACATGGAGAGGAGAGTTTTCAGTCGCCTGTGGATTTCTCTGTCTTGGGTATCCATTGACGCTCTCCCCATTTCAAACCCTTCTGTTTAACACATATGTAAACACTGTATCAGCTCCCGGAGTTGCTGGTGCCAAAACTCAGAAAGACTCCGAACTATCTGATGAATTCAAATGCAGCGCAGAGGAGCCTGATGACAAGGTTCTCTTGCTCGCAGTAAGTAAAACCAAGCCACTCTCTCAATATTTCATCTGCCATTGTGCAAAGAGACCTAGATGCCAAGGCTGCATCTTGTTTTCTCACTAGATACATCAAATTGTCCATCATCCTAGTGCAATGCTAGGCGAAAGATGAAATCTAGATGCTAACTGTTACATCGTTACATCATTCTTTTTGGTCTATTCTTATATAGATATTTTACTTAGATGTTTTTACTCTTTTACTTATGGTAGTTTATTAGTTTCGTTACTCTTTCATCTTTTGCTTATATAGATGAGAGTTACTGGATTAGTGAGTCTATTGATAAAAGTGTTTTAACTGAAAGGTTGATTTCTTCTTTTCTGTTAAAATCTCATACATGGAGGAGATGTTGCTGTTTGAAAACGCCTGTGCTGGACTTATTCCTTCATCTCTTGCTATGTTAATGCCTAAGACAACTATTTCTGAGCAGTAACTGAGACTAAACTATTTGGCTATTATTTTATTATTTTAATGATATTGCCAATTTGGCTCCCCGAATTGGCATTTTTGATCTACAAGACAAGTTGTGTTACCAGTTGTCCGACACAATTATTCATAGCCAAAACAAACCTGCTGTTTCACAGCATTCACAAGATCTGGACATGTAGAGAGTAAAAGCAGCACCACCTCCTGTCGGCCCTTCATTTCAGCCCCTACGGCCTTAACACCTGCCTCCCAGGAAGTACACAAAGGTCACATGAAGGGCATCATGTGGATGTTTTAGCGCACATACAGTTTCTTCCCTACATGAATTTGGTTGTGACTCAGAGAAACGCACTGGGACACAGGGGGAAACACACAAACGCGCCCTAAAAATGTACGTTTAATGAGCAAAGTCTGGAGCTTCTCTTCTCACTTGTCACCTCTCATTAGACAGTCGCATGGCGACTGACCTTGGTCGTCTTTCCTCGGGCCACTCTGCTGAGTTGTGTGTGTGTATGTGTGTGTGCGCGTTAATTCAGGGGAAGGGGCCGCCTCACCCTAATGATGCGGCTGTGAAATCGGGCCTGAGCCCAGCGCCATCTCTCATTACGCCCCTCCAAATTCATTTGCTACGTCGGCTCGGCCTGCTCATGCATGCACAGCACGCCACTTTACCCATGTGGCTTTGCTTGTACCTGCTGTTTGTCTACATTTAGTTCAGAAGTCAAAACATGAGTACAGAAAGGCACGGGTATGCATAAAGGAGAATATTTCTGAAGGAGAAGCAAGGTTACTGTCTTTAATTGTCTATTATTATTTTTTTTATATTGTCTTTGGAATTTACAATTATGTTTAAAAAAAATCTATTTTTCTCTTTGACTTGTCTTTTGTGTTCCTTGATCTTCATAATATCCTCTACCAAACTTCTGAGGCTTGTACAGAAAACCTAATATTATATTGCTTACAATTACACACTATGTTATTAGAATAAATCAGACCAAAGTATATAGAAGTTTCTGGTAGTAATACGGCAAAAAGTGAGACAGTTCAAGGTGGATGAATACTTTTGCTAGGCACTGCAAAAGAGTTTAAACCTCAATTTACAAGCAGATTATGTCAAAAGTAAACAACGCATTTTTAAAGCTTTGCACTTTAGCACAAAACAGTTTGTTTTCAATATGTTCTCAGGAGTCATTTTTGTGTTGCTTTGCAAAGTAAGTTTCACAAGGTTCCTAAAATATGATCAGGTTCAAACATATATTCCAAATCAAATCAAAAAAAGAAGTTTATTGGTGTAACTATGGAGGCACCGATCCACTTTTTTCACTTCCAACACTAACACCGATATCTGAGGTTCAGCCTCGACTGATACCGCTCCGATACAGAAAAACAATGATAAATGGAACACATTTCTTTTCTTAAACACAGACATAACTGTACTCAATTACAAATTTATTTGATAACTGCACCAGTACATCCTGGCTTAAATGCACCAAGAGCTCCATAAACTTTGTCAAACGGGTGAAAACAACACAACTTTAATTTGTTCGGTCAACGCAATGAGGAGTAGAACAGCCAATGAAAAATAAATGATAAAGAAACTGAAACTAATGAAAACCATTGTAAAACATGTAAAAATAAACCACAAAAAAAACCTTCATTCTAGAAAGTGCTATTAGTAATTCTAAATATAATGTAAAATAATGTGTTGTAGAGTTAGACTTAATAGATCTGCCCTTATGGATTGGGCACATGCTCACTGATTTTTGATCCGGATGTTTTTTTTTCAGTATTGTGGCCAATACAGATATTTAAAACAGATCAGTGCATCTCTAGTTGTGACATGTCAAAGTTCAAGTTTTACAACGCTGTAGTTTTGTAGGAATGTCACAATGACATATAACTACTCTACTCCGCTAAAAACAACTGGCCACTCCACCACTGCGGATAAGTTGATGTATAATTCATGTAGCAACTGTTCTGCATATTAATGTTTTGTACAAGACGGCAAGCTAATACATCTTCACACAGCAGAGCTGTGAGCAAACCTGTACTGTGATCTCAACAGAGCCGCTGTCAGCCAACGTCAGCTGACCTCTGCCGTGATTGGATCGCGCCCAATCGGCTCCACCAGTAGACGACAAAGGTGTAAAAACTGTACGGGTTGGGTGGGTGGGGCGGGGGGTTGTGTCCAGGCTTAAATGGGGGATGGGGTTGACTGGCATCCACATAAAGTATCTCCTCCTCTGACCTTGAGAGGCGAAGTGCTCCACCCTGCAGGACGAGCAGAAAGACGCCGCCCTGCCCTTTCAAAGCCAGCCACTAAGAATCCTGCTGTAGTTTCCTCTGTGTCAACAATCAGACTTCCTCTTTACAATAAAACCCCGAAGAGTCTGACATGTGTAGTAGGATACAGAGCGTGCTAAGCAAATGTCAAAGGTTTCCTTCTTCTGCGTGTTATTTGATCTGGTGCGAGTGCGTGTGTGTGTGTGTGTGTGTGTGTATTTTCCATCGCAACAAACAGATGGTATCATAATGACATCATTGCACTCTAGGGTTATGTTCTCTGAAACTCAGTGGTGGTGTGTGTGTGGGGGGAGAAATGAGGAGTGTTTCATCTGAAAAGAGCAGCAAAAATGAACCATTTAGCTGGAGTTTGCCCCACTAAACAACGCCTACTTCCTCGCTCCTCGTCTTGTCTGTTACAAATGTCAGCGCTGCCAGTTAACTGGACTTGAAATGATGTGCTTCGTCTTTCTCAGTCTCTTCTCTGCCATGTTCTCCTTCATTTGTTCAGGTTGCCCCGAGCACCTGAGTTTCTTTTTTTCTTTCTTTTTTTATGAGCATCTCTTCTTCCCTTCTTCTTTTTCCTTTTCTTTTTTGTCTTTTTTATCTCCCCCCTCTGTTCCCAACCTCTCTCATCTCAACCAAGCAGGGAGAAACCTGTCACCACGCAGCATTAGTATGCTCTTTTCATATCCGTGCCTCTTTTTCTCCCTTTTCTCTCCCTCTCTCTCTCTCTCTCTCTCCCTCTCTCTCTCCCTCTCTCTCTTCTTCCCTCTCCTCTTCCTGCTTGTTCCGTGCAAACATAAAAATAGTTTATGCCTCTGACAAGAAAATGCCTCTAATCCCGAGGTTTGTTGGAGAGCAAACAGACGCAATTGGCCACTTATTATTCTGTGTAGAATTTTCTATGTGGGGTGTTTGTGGTATCCATGGCAACAAAGTAGGGTGCAGATCCCCCCCCCCACCCCAGCCCTGAAGCCCCTCACTCTCCCTCCCGTGTCACCGAGCAGAATTGGAGAAGAGGGGATGAAAAGAGGCGATAAAATAACACACTTACTGAAACACATGGGGCAAGCTATAACCTGTTAGTTCAGTAACTGTGTGTGTTTCAGCGTGTGGGCGCGCACGTGTGTGTGTGTCACTCTTTGTCAAGTGTATAATAGTATCTGCACGCCTGCATATAGCTGTTAGCTTTCACACAATCAGATTTCTTTGATTGAATCCTCGTGCGTAATATAAGAGGAGATTGTGAGAACTGGATCTATTACTGAAAAAGAAAGACACAGGTGTTCGGTTTTGTCTTAATGCACGATGCGTCTTCACCTGCCGGTTCAGGTGCAGTGGAGCCCACACGGAGAAAATGCTTGTAATTATAAGCCTTCCACATGTGAGCCGTCTCCTCTCCGGGATGCGCAGACCTTCGCACTCCATCTAACACCGTGGAAATCAATGAAAGCCAGTCGGAGAGGTGTGAAGATTGAGCTGCGGTCAAAATACTTTGCATGCCGACTAGTGATGGGAATTCCTGCTCTTTGCCAGGAACCGCATCATTTGCCTCAGCTCAAAAAAAAGGAGGAAAAAACTTTGTAGCTGCTGTTGTGTAAAAAATTGGTGAACTTAGTCAGGTGGGTTCTGTTGGAAGTTTCTCAGCAGTTGATATCTTCTAAGTCTGCTTAATGACTGAGTATAAATCCAGACTAGTTGGTCTTGGAGGGTGACATGGTTGGCTGATATAGGCCTAGGCCAAAGTGAACTGCTACCTTCTTAAAACAAATCTAAAAAAATCTTTGAGAACCTTGTCTACATATTTTTACTGACCTTCAAACCATTATCCCATGTGCATTTGGTGGGTCTTTACATAAAAGTAGGTGGTTCATTCATAAAAGGATTACAGCTAGAAGGTCATTAATGATCTTTAGTTCTTGGTTCATTCAAAATGTTCCTGGTCAGAACAAATGCTTGATGAGTGGATGTGTGAAATAATGTGAAGATAAAAACTCGCTGTTACACACTGAATTAAAATTTCAGGCACTTTGTCTAAACCTAATATAGGATGTTTTCACACCTGATAGTCCAGTAGGCTCGGTTGGATTGGGGATCAGGATTGAGGATCATTTGTTGCGTTTTCAGCTAATGAAGTTCGCTTTCACATTATACCAGTGGTGCCAAAAGTGGATTCTCGAGGGCCGGCATCCTGCATGTTTTAGTTTCCGCTCCTGATGGTAGTAACAACCTTTTCGGCATGTTAAAGTTCTTCTTAGGCCTGATGAGTCGTCATTTGATGCAGTTTTGTTAAACCGGGGAGAGAAAACTATAACAAGCAGGATGTACATATGTTTTAGGCATATAGAAAATGGATTCTACTCCCATCGTTCACAGAAACAAGCTAGCATTACAAAGGCCATAAACAAAAGCAAGCGGCAAGAATGACAGTTGTTCTGTCTGAGAAGAAATATTTTTGGGATTTTATCTGTTTGACTTTGTGAAGACACTTCTTTTGTGTTGAACTGACAGTTATGTTTCTGTTTCACAATTTATTCTTATTGCATTTGTTTTTGTTCATCTGCACCAAGCATAAAAAAAGTAGATTCAACAAAAAAATGCAGATTCAAACACATTATGTCAACACCTTACACACTTACTATTCTAGGAAACTTCATTTTGTAATTATTTTTAATAATCTGGATCTATTGGAGCCCAATTGAAATACATTTTATTTTTTCTCATTGTCTATTATCGTTTCAGACACATAATTTCCAAACAATTACACAAATGCCAGAATGTTTTCCGCCTGCTGTTTTCAGTTGAATCCATCTTTTCAGCACATGCTTGATCAATACTTTGTCGGCTGTTGAACCCCTATGGAACTCAGAGGTGAAAGGTCATAGAGGTCATAGGGCATTGAGTGCTGAGAGTCAGCATATTGTCCTGCTGATTACCTTTTATTAAAGCCTCCACACATCCATAAAGCTTGATGTGTGGAGTTGATGCCGAACCAACCTTTTAGCTTAAAATGAGAGGTAGTCATTTTCAGGACAACAGAAGATCAACAGTATCTGAATGTCATACTTAGAAGAAACACAATAAAAACCTCCAACATATAGCTGAGCAGGTTTTCACTAGAGGTCCTGATGGATCATGTTTATGGTCCTTAAATTTTATTTTGTATCATTCAAAGTATCTTTCACTGTAACTGCTATTACACATAGTGGGCAGTTTGGGCTCGGTCCCAAACCACGTCTGCAGTGCCATATTTTAGCATATACTAACTATCCACTAGATTACAAAGCTGCTTCTCCTTTTTTCTTTTTTGTTTGATAAAGCCAGCTGCCTCTTTGTTAAATTAATTTTGCAACAGACTAAGTGAAAGTCTAGACTTTGATTGGGTTGAAAATGTTTTGATCTAAACCTGTGGTGTCCAAAGTGTAGACTTGTGTAGATCACAGGGTCTACACAAATTCAGCTTTTAATTAAAAATAAATAAATAAATAAAAAATGCAAAGATATTGTCTTTGTTTTTTTCTTTCTTCTCATCTCAACAATAACTACATGTAATTTTTTTGTGGATTACTAGTGCCTGGTTTGATTTTGACTCCTTCCAGATCAGACAGCCTGCAGATGTGATGTGAGGCATCAGAACAAGTGGTGAGGTGATGTTATCTCAGAGTTCCCAGGTGCTTCCTCCAGCTGTACCTCTCATCCAGTAACTAAACGGCACATTCTTTTTTTCTCCTCATCATCTCTGTGTTGTAATCTTAGATTAATAGGCCTTGCACGGAGAAAAAAAGCTAAAGAATCCAGATTATTTACGAATGTAATCTGTGATTAGTCTGAGTGGATCCTGGCTGTTCTGTGGCTTTAGAGGAGATACAGCGGTTATATTATATAGGATTGTATTATAGCAGATCTTCCACTGTATTTTGTCAATGTTTTAAACACACTGATGATCACCTTTTTAGGACAAAATGTGAAAAGGTGGGGAGACATTTTTATTCATGCAAATTATTTGGAGCAAAATTATTTCCACATGCAGATCTGCAGGCTACAATTGACTGTTTAAATTAAATCATTTAAATCCAGAGCTTCAGTCAAAGTGCCACTTTGAAATACACAAAGTTTAAAAATGTATTTCTTTATTTTTATTTCTTTAAACAAATTATGTTTTTGAATGAGTTCAAGCCAATTTAGTAACTTTTCTAAATGATTTGATTTACAACACAGGAGAAAAATTATACATCATTTAATTTGCTTGCACAAATCACAAGCTGATGACAAAGAAATGACTTTGAGTTGGTGAAACATGGTTTGTAAACCGCAGTAAAGAGCCAGGGAACTTACATAACTAACATAGGGCTTGACTTGAAACTTGGTTAGAAAAACTTGAGACTTACTTGTAAAGTCTCCAGCAAAAATAAATGACTTTGCTTTACATCTTCATATTCATATTCCAGTTCCCTGTTTCAGGATCACTTCAGACTTCTTGGATTATTTTCTATCTGCCCTGACTATCTTTACTTCCCACAGACTGACACACCGTGGGGTCAAAGCATGGGAGAAACTCCAGGAAATGTATGCTCTCATGTTCTCACTAATACATCCTTCATCGGTTCCTCCACACCTTCATTGCAGCACAGAACACAGGATGTGTTCCAGTTACAGCGAGAGAACTCCAAGGAAACGATACAAATGCAATCTGACCCACCTGCAGACATGGCATCTGCAGGCCCCATACCTGTAATTTCACCCCAGTTTAAACCACCCACTGATTAAAGCAATGAAGTATCCGGCTACACAGGAGAGGAATCAATAAATGAAATAGACTCCACTTTAAGCTTTCTTTGTGGCTGGCACCACAACCAGCTGCCCATGCTAATGGGCCCGGACATGTGATGTCTTGGGGACAAAGAGGGTTTAAAGGGGACTAATATGTGTGCTGCTGTGGCACATTATCTCCTCAGTCCAGTTCGAGTCCAACGGTACACGACACGAACAGGGTGATTTTTTTCTGAAGCTCATTTTTGGTTGGTACCGTATTTCCTTCAGAACCTATCAGGCTCCCAGTGGGGTGCTGCCAGCTCACAACCAAGACTACCGCTTCTGTTGATGTGGCCATTACTTTTATTTGTTTTTCCTGGTTTTTACTGTTGTGTTATTCTTCACACCACAATTCAGTAGTAAAGAGACTCTTTCCTGAAATCGGTTGCCAGCCAGCAGAGCGACTTTATGCCCCACTTATTCAGAGACAGAACTGATCATGTTTTAGTCTTTTCTTTAACGCCCCAAACCTCCATACAAGGCAAAGACTTGAATTGAAGATTACAAGTCTGGGTTAACATTTTAACGTCATGTAGGGTTGTTGGGAAAACACTAACCGCTTTGATGAAGGGAATCCAAAAAAACATTGCTTTTCATATAGTCATTGAAATCTTCTACAAATTTGATGTCCACCATGAGAAAACAAGGTTAAAATGTTGGTGTTAGTTTGAGGCTTGCTGCTGTTCCTGTTAGCCCAGAGTGAGACCCATACATTCCCTCTAGGTTTTAATAAAACAGTGATACTGGATCAAGAAGTGATCAGGAATTACACATTTTAAGGGGCACAAAGTGATCATAATTTTTTAAATAAATTGTATTGCATTATGAAAGTCCATTTGCTGAATGTTGTTCTGCTTCAACTTGAATCTAAGCTCACAATTTTCACCTTGTGGTGTCCTGTGTTGTAATTTTCTGTTTTGTGGTTTCTTCACAACTCAGAAAATTAGAAATCAGAGAAGCATGAATCATGACTCCAGACAACACTTTGCCACCGCGCTCAAGTCCAGTGGTGGCATGTTAGTTGTTTTGCACCTCGGTATCTGGAGCTTTGCGTTGGACTTGATGTTTCATTGCTTGGGCGTAAACTGCATGGCAATGGGGACCCGTTCTCTGAAGCTCTCCTCACAAAGTCACGTGGAGTCTAAGATTTTCATAACTTTCCACAACATTTGCTGCATTTCCATTGGCATATACATGTGCAATTTGACATTTTGAGAATAAGTTTGCTTCATGGAAATATTGCAATTTCAAAAAACCTGTCATTTTTTGATAAAATGTTTTTGCGCCAGGATGAGGTGTTTTTAAAATTTTTATAAATAAGTACATACTTATTTTGCATCATACGAGTCACATGATCAACAACCGGATATTACCACTGGTTCAAATAAAACAACAGGAAATAGTTGGAGGATGATGCTACAGCATGTTTTTAATGACATACCACACAAACAAATTGACGAGTAATTTGATTCTTATTCAATGGAAACACGACAATTGCAAGATTGCATTTATTCAACCAGAGTTTTGCACACACTTGTAATGGAAACACAAATATAGAGGAGTTGCTGATATTCCCAATCACTTTCACTTTGTAATGATATTAGTAAGCAAGAAAATTAGATGACCGGATTAACTGCGTAGGTGGCATCCAATCTTGTCACCACATTGGAATTCCCTGACATTGACCCATCTTACCACAAATGTGGCCATGGAAGTGATTGCGGCACTTTTGGGTGTGTCTGGGAACATACAGTGGACGCAATCCTGAACCGCATGTAGGCGGGGGCTGATTTATGATTCAATCTTCTCAGATTAGGTTCATCTATTCGTGGCTTTTTCTGTTGAACGTGACTCTAAATTATTTGTGGAGTTTTCCCCGTAGAGCTGAAGTAAAATATTTGAAAGAAAATGCAGCTTTTGAACCTGAAAGATGTTGGTGCGACGCTGCTCAACACACTGTTCGCTGGTGTTTGCGAAGCAGCCAATCCAGACGCGCTATTCAGGTTTCTTTGGTGCTGATTGGCTGATTGGTTTCCCCTCGCCAAGAGCGGAGAGAAGGAAGAATGTAGATGCTAACGTTCCTAACCTAAGCAAGTACCAGGTGTTCACTGGTAATATTGTATTACATTCTCAGTTAATGTATGGAGTTTAGCTGCAAAAGGATTTCTAAAATGGTAAAAATGAATCTTTGCCATAATAACATTGAATGCGCATTGTTCTTTTTGAATTTGTGGAAATGTTCATGTTTGTGTGAGGGCCTGGCAGTGCTTGCGAAAAACCAATCTGTCACCAATCAAATCTGTTGAGTTTCTTTACATTGAAGCTTTTAACAGTCTGAATTAAACAGGTTGAGGGCCTTCACTGATTGGTGAACATCTTGATTTTTTTTGTTCTTAAAGTGTGTCTTTGAATGTTTAAAGGTTCTTATGTGATTCTGGTAGGAGGTGGACCTTTCTGTGGTAATGTTCAGGAATTCATTTAGTAAACTTTTTTTTCTCAGACATCTTGCTTTATTCACCTCTGGAATGCATGACATTCTCATGTGAAATCTGATGCACATTTTAAAAGAAATCTGTAGAGACCTGGTTGCTTAAGCAATGAATATACATATTTTTGTTGTTTTCATGTGACGTCCTTGAGCCAGTTGTGGCATCCAGTGAAAGTAATTGCTTTTTCTTCCATTACTAAATAGTTTAATAAATCATAATAGTAAATTTGACCCATGACTTTATCACTGTGATGCAACATTGCTAACAACTAAGCCACCATTCAGCTCTTATTTATTTCTGATGGCTAATGTTTCCTATTCATTTGGCATTTCAGCTCCCTCAGTGGGCTCTTGGCCCCAACCGCTTCACCGCTAGCAGTAAGCATTTATTGTATCGTTTATCATTTATTGTGACTCACCGTTGTCGTGATAAATTCCAAATAACGATGTTTAAAACCTCCAAAAACAGTCTGTGATGTGGTTATAGTTGGTTTTTACTAATTTCCCTAGTGTCTATTCAATAAAAGTTCAATACATTTAAAAGTGTGTGTGCAGCTTAACGATATACATCACACTTCTTTATGTGAATCGTGTCCTAAAGAAGCATATTACAAATTGGGGTGTTTGTCAAGGGCAGTATTTGTGTTTGCAGGGCTCTGACTGCTGTGTCAGGTGGTCAGAGCTATAACGTTACCTAAAAAACCCCAAAGTAAATAGTTAATTTTATCACTTCTGCTGTTTTGATAATAGTGCCACAAAATATTGTGATAAAGGTTTAGGCCCACATCGCCCACCCTTGTTTTGATTCTGAATAAGGAAAACACTTTCCTGCTTACCATGCTACTTCTGTTGTCTCTATGATCTCATTCCCATCTTCACATCATGGTACGAAACTCTTGTCTCATCTCGCCATACAGACCCTGAATCCCGCCTGATCTCACCGCCCTCTCTCTGATCTCCTGGAACATTTGTTACTCGTTGCATCTGTGCCATGAACGCCCCCCACAGCACCCCCCCCCCCCCTCACCGTTTGGCAGCAGACTGCTTGTGTTTGTGCCACACTCGTAGCGGGGGTGTCATGTCGTATCACGGTGCCACATTCTGCCGCCACAAACTGTACATCTGCTGTTGATCTTCAGCTCCACTAAGAAACAGCAAGTCAGGACTGAATGAAGTGAATCACTATAATCAGTGTTTCTGAGAGTGGTACTTGTAAATACTTTGTACTAGGGCTGTGTAATAATATAAATTTTGCGATATATACATCGATATTTTCTTTCCTAGAAAAAATTTATATTCATCCACAAGTATTGTAACATCCAAATGTCACCTTGCTCAGTCACTGCTTGCTTTGCCGGGAGAGTGATTAGGTCATCAAGCTAAGAGTGATTCCTTCAGATGTTAAGTGTCAAGGTGAAAAAGGTATCAAACTATTCAGAGCAGGTACTTGGTTCACTTTATTTACTTTACAAATGCATGTAAGCAACAGTTTGTACTGTTTCAACTAAAAGAAACATGTTTTCTCACCACTTCTTTGATTCATTTTGTTCAGCTGTCGACTTTAAGTCTGTGTTCATGTCCAACCAGAGCCAGGTATTGAGTAGTTGGTGCTTTTAATCAGTTTTCAGTTAAATTAATTCAGTCCAATTCTATAACAGTCACAACATATCACAAAAAACATACTGCTCCTCTAAAATTTTTCAGAAAACCACAAACCTGTATTGAATTGTATTGTTTTCTGAATATTGCAATATATATTGTATCGTGAGCAGAATATTGTGTAGCATATCGTATCATGAGATTATTGTATCACTACAGCTCTACTTTGTACACATACTTTCTCTAGCCAATACTTTGAAGGAATAGCTGACATGATCTGTAGGTGTTTGAACTTTTTTTAGTTCCATTTATGCTTCTGGTTTGTGATCATTTCTTTGTTATTCACCTCACTCTATTGTATTTTTTTCCACGTTAGTTTATATTCTCTTAATTTGTTCTTTGCATTTGTTTAGATTAGTGTTTCTTTCTGTTTACTGTTTGACCCAGCTGCATCTACTCACCTGTGATTAGCTCTTCTGGTTCTCATGTTGTTCTACACTACAAAGCTTCCTTTCTGCATTGTTTTCTACTGGCTCCTCCATCTTTATCCTTGTTTCTCTGGCTGTTCCCCAATTCATCTCTTTGCCAGATGTACGTTATTTTGTTTTTTGTTTGTTTTTTTCATTATAAACTTTGCTTTTTGTTACTCTTTATATTTGGGTCCTTACCTTAAACCGAACACAACAACAAGATGTGACAGAAATAACTCATAGAAGTTATTGCTTTCCATATTCTCAACTAATTGTAGATCAATTTTGATGGTTGTTTATCTTTAGTCTACTAAAGATCTTCTGCCGCTCAGCACAGAAGAAAGCTTTCCTACTAGGATCCTATGTTGCATTTCAGAGCGCGACTGACGAGGAAGAATGCACTTTTGTTGTCTTTCATCCTGTCAGTCACTTTACTTACTTCTTTATTCTATTCGGAATTCACAATAATGAAGTATAAAAGACTGGCATTCCCAACATGCAAACTACTGAAGATTTTTACAGTCTGGAGGTTCTTTGTTTCTTTACTGCTTTTTTCCCCAAAGTATATATAAAAGGATCATTTTAAAAAGGTAAAACTCATGGAAACCATCCCATAACTTCTCTAGTCCTACTTGTCAGGATTTATTCAGTACGCACTTTCAACAAAAGAAATATAAAAATTACAAACTACAGTATTGTGACATAATCTAGCACAAAACAAAATGCTTTCAAGGTATATACACTGTTTAGCGTCTCGCAACAGTAGTCAGATTCCAGTCATTTCATCAAAATTTAAATTGATTTCATTTTTTCCAGAATGATTCATATTCCTGCTTTATGAAATACTGATTCTGAATTTGACTGATAGTAAACTACAGAAGCATATTTTGTTCTGAGTTCAAAGTTTCATGTAGTTTAATAAGCATTTGTCAAAATTGAACTATATGTACAAGACATTCATAAACTAAAGCTCTCAGAGCTGCTGCCAAAAACTAAATCTGAATGACCAGCACTTTCAGTCCATCACCTTTATAAATGAAAACACAGCTCTTTCATCTTCATACAAACTCTTAAAGCCTGTAGAGTAGTTTACACTTTGCTGTGGCTGTTAAGAAATAATATGGTCCCACAGCTTTTGTCACATGAACCACATGTTTTGGGAACTGCTGCTTTGTTGGGCCCCTTGTTAACACAATATAAAGGTTTGACTCTCATTCCTAATAGTCTGACATTTCTTTTCTTTTTTCTTTCTTTCTTTATTTTTTTGTAAATTTTTTACATTAACAAATTAAGTTTTATTTATATGAAACAACTATAATCTGAGTAACAACTTTTCTGACCTATAAAGAGTTTTGCTCCCCTCATCATTCACCCCTCATTTGTTAAATTATGAATTAACTGTGATGAACCTACTTTTCAAATGACATTAAAGAACCTTGTCTGACACCATAAAGTGGCCAAAACATCTCATTAAACACATCAAGGCCAGATTTAAAGATTTAGATGGAATGAGAAAAGTCGTTGAGGTTTTTTAGTATAGAAATGTTTTTTGTAGCCCATTTCAACAACAAGGCAGTTCAAAGAAAAGAAATATAAAAACCATCATAAAACAATCATACAGTCACCAGTAAACATATTGTGTCGAGTCCCATTGTCAAAACTCACCAGTACAAATCAAACGTATTGGTCAATGTTCCTGTGATTAGTGTCAAAATTATGTGTCAAAAGATTAGCCTTGAGCTAAGGCTGTGGGACTCCAGCGAACCAGGAGACCAGCCAGTTCCACAAACTGAAACTGGAACAGCTGTGAATCATCCTAGGAGTGATCCGCCTTCCACAATTACTGCAAGACAGTTTCAACAACTCAATGCAGGAGATAAAGAAACCAGAAGAACATCAAGTCACTGCCAAACCAAACGAGAAGCAGCATTCAGCTTCTATGCACCACATATCTGGAAGAAACTTCCAGAAAATTGCAAAATAGCTGAAACACCGAGTGCCTTTAAATCTAGACTAAATCCTGCCTGTTTAGAGTTGCCTTTAAAACGTAATTGATTTATTACATTGTTGATTCTATTATGTTGCATGACTTTGTCTTTTTACTATTTAAAGCACTTTGAAATGCCTTATTGCTAAAATGTGCTGTACTAATAAAATTTTATTTTAGTTGTGATTCGACTAGAACATTTGCTGACTAAAAAAAGGGCCTTCTCACATTTGCCAAAAAAAATATCTTGACCAAGACTTTTGGGAAAACACACCACAGAGAGGAGTGCTGCCTTATTACATCTGGTGTAAAACTGTCTGTATGTAAAAAAAAAACAACAAAAAAAACTTCAAACTGACAGTCAAACACTGGTGAGAGTGTGATAGCCTGAGGGCTGCCTTGCTGCTGTGGGATCTGGGCTGCTTGCCATAACTGATGGATCCATGAATTCTGCGCTCTAGCAAAAAGTCATGAAGGACAGTGTCCAAGTGGCCTATCCAAAGTTCTGATTTAAATCCAATTGAGTTATTGTGACATAACCTTAAGCCCATTTGTACTGGAAAACCCCGTAACATATGGCTAAATTAAAACAATTCTGTGCTGAAGTGTGGGTGAAATGCCTCTACAGTTACATTGAAGACTCTTGCTTGTTATTGCAAACACTTACTGTCAGGTGTTACCAGCAAACGTGGCATAACTAGTAGGTTTAATTACATTTTCACATGTAATTTTCACATGTAATGTGAAATTGTAATTAAATCAATAGACCTGTTCATTTATACTGGATCTAATTTTTTTTGTCTTAGTGTGATTAAAAAGGCAAAAACTGAATAAACGTGAATCCATGGATACCTGAGCGTTTTCTGAGGGAGCGAAAGCAAGTTGTTCTCTGGGAATATTTAAAAAACTGCTAAGGCCAACTGTTTTCACTAATTATCAAACAGTTTTGGAGCTCTGTTAGATACAGGAAGGCAACAAAAACGATTGTTGATTCACTTTTAGGTATTTTTATGATGAGTCAAAATGTTTCAAGCTATGACAACAATGATGCCATCTGCCAAAAAGAACTTCAATAGAACTGGGCTGGAAATATTATTTCTCTGGTGGTGCTGTTATCGTTCTTTTCGTCCCGTGTGTGGTTAAATATTGGCTCACATCAAATATTTGCTGTTTACATGTTTGCTCGGGTGATTTAGAAGGCCGACCAGCTTTCTGTGCTCTTAGTTTTCAATTATCTAGCTGTCGCACGTTTCCCTCAAATCTCTCAATTTGTGCATGTGAGCGACACACATACATCTGTGACTGATTTCACAGGTGTCTGTGGTTCATTATGGTTATTTTGTTGCTTTTGAAGGGAGCTTACATTTGCTTAGGTACAGGTTGAAGCTTTTTGCGTACAAATGTTTATGTTTGAATCTGCATTTTTAAGAGACATCTGTCTTTTTGCATCTGTGAAAACATGAGCTCACTACTTTTTTTTATTTTACATGTATATTTTAACAGCAGTTGTGACATTCAGACTAGATGCTCTGCGATAGATAAGCAAAACTTTAAATGCCTTTCAAAAGCATTCACGTCATTTTAACCTTTTCACGTGTTATGACAATAAAGCCGCAGTATGTAACTTTTATAAAAAAATATACTTTTTATTGTTGAAACTGTCGCTATGTTGTGACTGGATGAAACAGATCATCTGTGGGGAAAAAATGGAGTTCTTCTGCCTTCTCCCAGTGCTACCTAGAAACAACCAATCAGAACCAGGAGGCGAGTTGTAGCGCTGTCAATCAGCTTCTGTGTGGTGCTGCTCTTCCCCTGTCCTATGCCACATTTACTTTTTGCTACTTCCTGACAGCACAGCTTGTAGTGGATGCTAAGCCGAGTTAGCATGGCCACAAATGATGATGTTTTCCTGTAGCTGTTTCGTTGCCATTGACAAGTTTAGCAGTGAGTTGATTGACAGCGCTAAGATTCCCGTCCAGGCTCTGATTGGTTGTTTTTGGTTGGGAGCTGTACATTTCTTCAGACAGCAATAGCATCTCAGGAAGGAGGTGGAAGAGGCTGATCTTTTCAGAAAAGATCAGCCTCCTGTCTTTATAAGACACATAAATTAGGCTCATCAGTTCGTGTTTGACCCCTGACCAGGTTCACAAAATGACAGAGAATTGAGTTGATTTTAACCCAGGAGTTTTACAGTGTCCCCTATTTTTTTTTCCAGAGCCTGGAGTTTGATGTATGTTTTGATATGTTTTTCCAGACATACACAAAACTCATTTGCGTTTTTTTGTGTTATTCTAGGATGTTATCTGTCCCACTTGATGACTTTCAAGGAGGTTGCAGTGCTGCTGGCTGTTTCCCTGTCAATCCCTCCATTCTGAGCTACAACCTCTATTAACACGTCCATTAATACCACTGCACAGATGGAAGTCATCATCTCGCACCCCCCAAGACGTGTTCAGATCCCGATGATAATTCCTTATTCTTCTCCCATGTCTTTTCCCAATAGAAGAATGGTAATAAACAATATGTTTTATTGATAGTAATGCTTTCTTGCTGCTGCTTTCTTTCTAGTAATGCCTTTTTTCCCCCCACTTTTTTTCCCTCTAACACCCAAATGTGATTATACACGAACAAAAAAAAAACATCATGGCACTCTCAACAAAAAGAGATCAGTTTGGCTTTGGAATAAGAAAACAACTTGATTTGTGTTTCATTTGCATGCAGACATTTCTTCCTCTCAAACTTTCTACTTGATGGAAAGGAGAAAAGCCGCATTGAATGCCGAGTACTTCTGCATTCAATGTTAAGTTCATATTAGCAGGCAACATATAGCTGGATACAGTACAGGCACGCATGCTGATGGTGCTACCCCCCCGACCCCCTCCGCTTGTCATTCACAAACACTGATGTTAACATTCATCTTCACACATGCCTCCACTCTCAGATAATCACTTGAATTCACAAACATACGTGAACTCACACATAAACAGATGCAAATTCCTCACAAAGCCACAATAATATCACAAGCCATTCAGAAATGAGAGGAAGGCATTTTTCTTTAGATACACAAAATGCATGTATTTAAATCCCCATTGTTGCTGTGGTTAGATTACAAGATGTTCAAACACACTAAACACACACACATTGTGTGATGATTTGTATCCTCCTCTCTGATGCTTATGAATAATACAATAATCTCAGGGGAACTTTTTGCTTCACATAAATAAGAATTTAGATAGAAAATTGCATTATTAATATGTGGCTTCTGCCTGGAAAGTTCTGTAAAGCATTCATACAGTGGTGCACGTTTGGAGGAAAGAAGACCTTCAGGGCTCATAAGTTACATTCAGTGCTGGCTCACTGTCTTATGTTGGTTGGTGTACTGGGCAAACTTGCACTAAAGCCTAATAGCAAAGTTAATTTTTCATTTTATGCGTTAACCCTTTCGGTAACTTTGAAAATGTTAAGCTCACTTAGCTTCCCCTAAATTAATTGTTCATAATAAATTCAAACTAATTTACTTGGCTGTTTTGTAAACTTTCAGTTGGATAAAGTTCGACATCTGTGTCCAAGTTTTGATTACTGACTTAAGAATCCGTCTAGTGGCTACTTAGACATTTATATTCATGCTCTTATTTTGAAGGAGGTAAAAACTTGACGTAGCAATTTCTTGTCCTGTTCTCAGGTTTGTTCCTTTTGTTCTGCCAATCACTTCATTTATCACTTCATTTCAAACAAGAGACATACAGGAACAAAATAAAACATGGACAGTAGCAAGAAAGATGCGACCATAGGTCCAGTATCATAGGGCAGTACAAAACAAGGGTATCAATATGGTTGAATTTAGAGCTTTAGCATTAGCTTCTGCTAAATACTCTACGTACATGGTGTAGCACATTAGAAGAGCTAATGTTCATGATTAGTCCTTTAGAGATAGTGCAGCTAGCTTTTCAGTTAGCAGTGCCCACCATTCCTGGCAGATGTAAAAAGACATTATGTGTCACTATTGATCATTTGTACGGTTCAGAGGTTCTAAGGCGAGAGGAGCAAAATATTCCGTCTGTTACTCCGTCAGGACAGAGTAAGTTACTTTTGCTGTGATGTCACAGTTTCATTCAAGTCAGTCTAGATAGTCTTGTGTAAGGTCTAGAAGTGCCCAGAAGTTGTAAAATAATTACTTGCTGTAAAAAAAAAAAATTAAAAAAATCACGCAGTAGGTTGGCACTCCCAGCCACTCAAGCATTGAGCATGATGAGGGGGGTGGATTAAAAATGAAAGCAACAGCAGCCTGACTATAACCTGCAACAGCATAAAATGTGTGAAATGCATGTTTTCTTATCTGTCTCTGTACACTAAAAAAAATAAAAAAGACATTTTAGTATTTTCCTCTTTTGAAAAACCGTTACGTGATTCCTGAAAGTGCAAATGTTTCTCTGGAGAGCTGAGCTATAACCTCTAACCTAAGTGTCCAAATCTGTGATATTACCCAGAAGATGAGTGGTGTAAGTAACTAAATGAATGAAAATAAACATTATTTATCATATAATACAGCTTTTCAGCATGGATGAGTTCTGATCCATAACTCATTACAGGGATGTAATTTTAATTGATGCTCATAATTTTTTTAAGAATGCCAAATTATGTGATGTAAAAATACTTAAGCAGTAAGGATTTCTCGTTTTTTCCAACCTTTTTATAATATAACAATTTTTATATTGTCATATAATATAAAAATTATTGTTATATAACGATAATTAAGTTAAGTAAATAACATAAAATGTAACCGTAAATTGCCTGTTGATTTACCCAGGAATAGATGATGTTTTATTTTACTTTCTTTTCTTATTTTAACATAGAAGGTGTGAAAATTATATCTCCTATATTTTTACCTGATGGATTAACTTCCTGAAGAGCTCTCAGCTCAGCAGCAGCGCCGTTCCAAAGCAGGAACGTTTGTCTAAGAAATACCAATTCACATAACTGAGACCAAAAATATTATTGCAAATGTTTGCCTGCAAACTCCTCTTTGAGCTTTTGTGTTCAACTGAAAAGAAGTGAAGTTATTTTCCGTTTAAGCACTTTGATTCTCTTTCTGATTGTAAAAAAAGGACTATGACATCTTCTGTATGTATGATAAAACATGCTGTGAGTTAAGCATGAAGACAAAACAAGCTGCTTCATATTGGTTGGAATTTTTAGGAGAGATAATATGTCACTTGACTGGATATCTTGTGATGCTTGTGTGCAAGAAAACATTATGGCTGATTCTTTGACAGGCACCAGACTTGTGGAATATTTCTTTTGAGAAAATGGAAGCTTTTTGTTTGAGAATTGTATTTTCTGTTCTATTGAAGCACAGCCTTTATGCCGGTTTGTTGTTTGCAATAATAACAGATTAAAACTGCGCACGCTGTTTTACAAAAACCCCTGAATAAAATTTTCTTTTTTGAATTTGAATGCAAATTCTAAACTGAGATTTAATAGTAAACGGGAAGGAAATAAATGGACAAAAAAAAATCTCAGTAAGTGAAGTTTTAGGTTTTGCTTCGTAGGAAAATGTCTGCTGAATGTGACAAAGATGTTGAGAAATAAAAAAGGAGGAAAATATGGGGGATGATTGTTTTCTCCTTTTTTAAAATCATTTAATAATGTGAAATGTTTAGGAAAAAAGTCCAAATTTTGTTTCATAGTGGCCAAAATGATGTAAGTATTAGTATGTTTAAGGAAGATGTAGAAAACTGCCCTGATCTCTTTCTCTCTAAAATACTAAATAAATCTAAAGTGTAACTTTTTTTCCTCATTACACAAGATATGATGATAATCATATGCCTTTGCGACAGTGTTGGGTCAGTTCAGTGGTGACACTATGATATCGACATAACTTTATTCTTGTGATTTGAACTATTTTTCATCTTTTCCGCTTTAAACTTAACACGGGTAACCAACGTTACTTTAATAGTGGCTTTAAAGGATTTAAATCAGAAGAACAATCCCAAACACCTGCCATTACAGGCTGCTTGTTGCACATGCTGGAGCCCCTTTGGGAAAACATTCTTAAAGCTGCAGTGTGTAACTTTTACAACAATGTGTTTTTTCTATATTTGATAAAACTGTCACCATGTTGTGATGTTAATCTAATCTGTTGTGAAGATAATCTAACATTATTAAAAAAATTCACCGTTGCCTGTCAGAAATGACCAATCAGAGCCACGCGTCGCCTCATGTATGCGCTGCTAAATGTGGTAATGGAGGAGAAACAATTGTTCATCCGCTGTCATCAGTAGCCATGCCAACTATAGCCTTAGCATTCATGACAGGGTGTAGCATAGCAGAGAACAAGAGGTAGGCTGTGAGCGGCGTGTACATACCAGTGATTGACAGCGCAAAGACCCTCCTCCATACTGTACGTTTTTGAACAAGACACCGTAGCTGGTACTCTTCAGAGGCCTTCACACTTTTCATTGAACATTTTATTGTGAAATATTGGTAGGATGGAATTTTCACAAACTGGAAACAAAGTTTTCCGTATTCTAAAGGAAACAAAAACTAAAATCACTTCTTAATGCCCAAAAGCAGTTTTTAACCTATTTCTAAAGACTTTGGACAGGTTTAATCTGCTGAGCAGTTAGTCTAGACATGTTTCTTTAGTGGTTTCTCACATCTATTCGTAACCAAGCACAATGCTTAGAACTGCTGACCTCTGCGTGACATTTTGAGTAGATTTCTGTTAGGTTTGAATTTATTCAGCATCTCAGCTGGAGGTAAATCTGTAAACGCTGAAAAATCCTAAAGTGTGTTTCTCTGCTTCCCTTTAATATGGAAATTTACCCCACAAACCGTCATTCTTCTGCCCATTTGGAGTCGCCTACTGTGAGACCAAAAATATTATTACATATCAGTCTGAAATGTTTTTAGCAGGACCATATTCTAACTACTCGTTGCCAAGGACGGCTATCTTTTCCTTTGTGAATGCTTTGGCAGTCAAAGAGGGATCCGCTTTGGTCTTAAAGACCACTTTTAAACCATAAATACCTGAAGAAGTCAATCTGAGGGAGACCTGACTGCTGCTGGATTCGCTCTGTTTATTTTTAACAACTTGAAAAGGCGTTGTTACCATTACATAATTACCAGTCACATCAGCACATCCAGATAATTGATAGCTGGAGAAGCAATCAATAAGTCTGCAGCTGCTTCTTTGTACTTTGCATTAACTCACTCGACTCCACTCCTGCCACAGAGGAGGCATGCGTGGGTCCTCCTGCTGTGTGATGGCTGCAGGGAGTTAATAATCTCTGAGCCCCATCCCACATACAAACAGCTGGGAGCAGCAAACACGACTTCAGTGGACAGGTTTGATGTTTCAGAAGAAGTCTGGATAAGAATCGGGGGCAGGAGCGGCTGACTTCCTCAGAGATGGGAATCTGACTGATGGCATGCCGTGCGTGGATAAGCTAGTAAACTGTCTGGCTGAGGAGAGGATATGCCGTATATGCAGTAGGAACCAGAAGTTTACATTCATACAGCAAATAAACAGACCATTCATCTTTCTGTCTCGCTGTCTGAAGTTAAAGCAGGTGTGTTTTAGGTTGGTTAGAAGTACCAAAATTATTTCTATTTGCTAAATGGCAAAAAATATATCGAGAAAAACAATTTTTAGACATTTTTTTTGTGACTTTCTTCAAATTCAAAAGTTGTCTGGCGTTTGGTCAGTGTCACGGATGACTGTCTTTAAAACTTGCAGTTGTGGGTTTCCTTCCACAAACATCTTGCAGTAGCTTCTGGAGTTCTGACCCGTTTCTCCTGGCAGGACACAGCCGGGTTTGCGGCCCGCCTCACTGAAAAGACACCTTTTCACATCTTTTCATATTTTTATAATTCCAATTTGTGCAATTTTATGGTTACGGTAAACGCAGGTAACGACAGGGGTCCACTTTGCTGACCCAATTTTCCACGGCAAATCCTCAAACAAACTAAGTGAGCAACAGATGAAGAAAAGTCCTTTTTTATTTACTTTGATCTTCTTAAAGTACAGACATTTGTACGGCCTTGGCTGCTGGGGTGCTGGTGGAGGGGGTCACTACGGACAACATGTTGGGAAAAGAGACCATCTCCATTTATATGTTTCACATGAGCGCTGCCTCACCTTCATGACTAACAGTTCCAATCAGCCGTAAAACTTTATCACCTTGCTATGTGTTAAAACTCACCTATAGTGAGATAAATGAAACCCTCTGCAGAGACACGCAGGAAGCATTAAACGATGATGGAGGGAAGAGGAGGAGAAGTCACTGATGTTTTTTCTTGCCTCTCTTTGCCATATTTTTTTTTTTGCTTACAGAGCGTACTCTGATTTTGAATATGGATCAATAAAACCAGCGACTGGGCAAACGTCTGAGATGAAGGACGGCGTTTACAAAAAGTGAAGCTTTATAATGATTTACATGAAAACAGTTTCAGTCAAAGAAAACAAAACTAAGACAGTCTGATGACATACACTGGTAATTTAATGAAATACATTTTCTCAAGTATAAAATATGAAACTGGTTTTGATCAGTATTTTAATCAACTTTTAATTTTATATTGTGTTGGACCTTAGAAACCTGTCTACTTAAAAAAACCAACCTCTTGGCCTGAAATGTTGTTGGCTGAATGTACTGCTGAGCGCTCACTAAACGCAGCGAATGATTTAAAAAAGCCTAATCAGCAAATGAGCAGACTTCCAAGCATTAATTTATTAAAAGTTCCATCTCACCAGAGGTCCTTCATTTTTCCAGTTCAGGAAAACAGCAGTGATGGAAAGTCTGCATTGTAAATGATAAAGAATACTGTTTTTTTAACCTTTAGCGTCTTTATGTGGTATTTTATTTTTTTTAAATGCATTAGACTTTACTGGCAGTGGAATATTGCTTTGAGGACCAGCAACTGATAAAGTCTGATATGAATAATACAGACCAGTAACCCTGCTAAGGATTTCAACTAATTTAGTTTTTAGCCTCTTAAAGCATATATATATATATATATATATATATATATATATATATATAT
>CAEGAF010067322.1:0-32737 GCA_903067075.1 Micropoecilia bifurca | reverse complement strand
TAAAGTCGACAGCTGGACAAAATGAACCAAAGAAGTGGTGAGAAAACATGTTTCTTTTAATTGAAACAGTACAAACTGTAGCTGACATGCATTAATAAAGTAAATAAAGTGAACCAAGTACCTGCTCTGAATAGTTTGATACATTTTTAACCTTCACTTAACATCTGAAAGAATAACCCTAAACCTGATGACTGAATCACTCTCCTGGCAAAGCAAGCAGTCACTGAGCAAGGTGACAGTTGGATGTTACGATACTTGCATACGAATATCAATTTCTTTCTAGGAAAGAAAATATCGATATATATCGCAAAATCGATATTATTACACAGCCCTAGAATTGCCTTTGTCTACTTAATGTGTGTAACTAATGGAAAATTGCATGGAAAACTGAAAGGACAAACGAAAACCAGTGGCAAATAAACTGACATAAAATGGGAGGACTATAGTCCTATTTAAATAAATAGGAACCGCATGCTTTCATTACACATCAGCAACCATCTTAAGGCAACTGGTTTTTAGGTACCATGAAGCAAATGTATGAAGTGCTACAGTACAAACATGAAGAAGAAGAATTGACTCTGGTCACACATGACCAAAACCAAACTTTCTAACTTTCTGAAACACAATATGGTGTAGCTGTCTACACATCATTCAGATCACACATGGCAGTGGAAGCATCATGCTGAGGGGAATGCTTTTTGTCAGTAGAGAAACCAGTCAGAGTCCATGGAAACACACCTGGAAATAAATACAGAACAATCCTGCAAGGGAACCTTTCATAGTATGCAAAAGACTTGGAAGACAACGACCCACACAGCCATAACTGTACAGGGAAACAATCTAGATCGAGACTGAAAATCTTGCGTCAGGACTTAAAAAAAATTATAACGTGTCTTCTCCACTCAATAAGAGAGCTTGAACTATTTTGTAAATAATGAGTGAAAACGACATAATTCTCATTGACGGTTAAAGCACCAGTGGGTAGGTAAATGCCTTCTCCCTCCACTGCAGATTTGTAAACACGCCGCACTATTTTTGGGTATTTTTGGTGGGAGTTAACGCCAGCATCGTGGCATTCAGGCACTGACTGATCCACTGTTCAAACACTCCGCAGGAGCAGACACAATTGCGGCTGTACTCGGTCCTCTGCGGAGCGGTCGACAGGTGACTAACCTGAATGTTGCACGTATATTCCGAATCGTCCAGCAGCCTGACAGTGCAGCTGTATTCCCGCTCCAGATTCCTGAGGCTGCCACTCATGAATCGGCTCAACATCTTCTCCACAGATTCGCCGCCGTGCCTCTGCGTCTACGGGACCAGAACAATAAAAAAAAAACTCCACACCAGCGTGCAAGTGAATGTCACACCGAGCTCGCTCCCCGCCGGTCCCCTAAACGGCCAGCAGCCGCGTATTCAGCCACCATTGTTGTCCCGATTAAGTTTGCTTTGCAGTGGTGGGGGTCCGTGTTGTTAAGCGCAAAATCCAAAGGATGCCCGCATCCAGATCCGGAGCCAGATCCAGATCCAGGAGGCAGCTCGGGGGATGGTGTGTGTGTGTGTGTGTCTGTGGTCGAGCAAAGGATTATCTCTCACCATTCACCGCTGCCACTTCGGCTGGCGGGCGGGTCCCAATGCAAACTGACGTCAAAGTGAGCCAACAGGAGAGTGAGGCGTTTTGTCTGGGTTTTAGGATTATTTCCAATACTGATGGGTTTTTTTTTTCAACGCTGCAGCTTCTCTGACACAGCTATCTGTTTATAGCCACAATACAGGTTTACGATTTTTTCCCCCTGTACTCATTACACTATTATTTTTACCCAAATTCGTTCACCCAAGAGAACCTAGACTCTTTTGGGTCGAGATATAAATAAATGATTTTGTGTGGGATCAAAACCATTTTTAAAAAGACATCCTTGTAAGGAGTTACGCGCAGAATAAATATATTTAAAACAAACTACCAGTTTGATTTTCTGGTTTGCAATCAACCTTCACAAGGTTGACCCCCAAACCCCTGACCTCAGGTGTCTCAGCGATTCATGTTTCTGTGTCACAGAATGAAAATGAAGTGGATTGGTCTGCCACCTGCAGGTCGAACATTGAAGTTGACCTGGAATTGACTGATGTGTGTATTGGAGCACACATCAGTCAAATTAATTGTCATTATTTTGTACCTAATTAATGTCACCATGACACTACCATAGAGGAAAAATCTATTTAATATATATTTTTTTCAAAATGTAAATGACAGTTCATTTTTTTAAGTTATTTGGGATAGACAAAGTATGCGACCCACACTAATACTAATGCTGTCCCCTACAAAAGTTATTATTAACAATAAAAATGTAGCAAGATATGTTCAGAAAATAATATTTTTGCAAATGAAAAATGATGCCCGGAAGACTTTCAACCTCCTTGCCGTGACCCGGATTCGAACCGGGGTTGCTGCGGCCACAACGCAGAGTACTAACCACTATACGATCACGGCGAGCTATAGTCAGAGCTGGGGACCCGGACTTCAAATTAGGGTGTATGTATCAATATTCCAACATTGTCAATATTTTGGAAGCTGTAAAATTATTTAATTTTACATAAAGTTAATTTGTTTTATTCTGACTTGCTGCACATCGCGATAAGAAAGGAAAGTAACTGCTCTTCAAAATATATTGTAGCTTTACTTCGATTCGCTTCTAGATGAAAGTAAAACTCGTTAATCTGTTGACGCTGTTACCAGATTTTGCAACTTTGGCTAGCTATGATACATTTAGTAGCCAGATAAATCCCCAAACATTTCTCTTTCATGTGAATAAATGCGGTTAATAACTTAGAATATTGCTATTATTGTAAATAAATAATATTGTAAAATTATTATACCAAATAATTCGTTCTAAAATAATGACTTTCTTTTTTGTAATAAGTGCTTTTGGTATTGAAATCACCCCTTTTTATTGCCAAGGTGATGTAGGCAAAATTACTTTTGACAAAAAATGACTTGGGTCATTTTGATGAATTGTAAGTAGGTGAATTTTATCACAGTGCCTTGCAAAAAGTATTTATACTCATTGGCGCTTTTTCACATTTTGTTTCGTCTTTTTCTACAAATGCAAATTATTTAATTGGGTTTGGTCTACTAGTAAACCATTATAGCTGTCTTACTATATTCATTGTCCTTATGTGAACCCTGCCTCATTCTGCAGTTTTTTGCAACCTCTAAAAAAACTGCAGTTTACTCTGTATTCAGTTGCCTCCATCTTTTCATCAGCTCTGAGCAATTTCCCTATATTTCTGCAAAAGCAAAACATTTCTATAGCATAATTCACCATTGCATTTGAGTGCACTAAATTGTTAACAGATTATCTCACCTGATCTGTGGACATGTGCAACTCCACCAGGGGGTGCAGTGAGTCTTTTTACTACTTCCCTGGATTAGGTAGATAAGTATGTCTTTGTTTGGTTTGAAGCTGGGGAACAATAGTCTGCTTTGGGGGGGGAAGAAAGGAGGGAAGGGGGAAGAAGGGGGGGGGAGAAGAAAGGGGAAGAGTGAGGCCAATCCCAGAGTCGCGAGTTCGATCCTACCAGTCGCCATACTATGATTTAGTGAAAAGATTTCCCACAATCAATGTTTAAGTGTTATGAAGTAACAGCTGTTTTTTTTTTTATCTTAGCTGGGGTTTGTAGTTGTGCAATACATTTCCTGTGCTTGAATCACTTATTCAAAGTCTGGGAAATTCTTTTAAAACCCATCCCTGCTTTAAACCTCTCCGCAACTTTATAACTTTGACCTTTCTAAATGATCTCAAGACCTCCCTCATAAAATAAGCTAACCACTCCGTATCCAAAAACGTACAAATTTCCTAATGAAAAACAAGCTTTGCTAACATATTTGACTTTCACATTTGTTATTGTGCGGATTTTGTCAGGGAGAAATTAAATTCAGATTACTTCTGTGGTTTAATTGTTCAAAAACAAACTGAATGAGAAACCTCCTTGTTAAGAGAAACTACAGTATTTATTCTTATGTTAAAACAAAACTACATATCACAATATTTTCTAAAGTTCCACAATACAGAGATTAAAGTAGTACTGTTTATGAGATAAATTATTAAAGTAATATCTTCAATAGGCCAGCCAGCTTGCCACTGAAATACAGTGTTCTTCACATGAAAAAAAAAAATCAAAATTATTACAGTCATCTTTTAAATTTCTTTACGTTTATGTATTTTATCCATTTATGTTCTGCAATGAAAACAAACATAAGCAGAGAGTATAAATCTTTTAGGTCTACTGATTATAATCAATTACAGACAAAATGCATTATCAAACGCTGTAAAAATAAAATTTAAAAAAAGAAAAGAAAAAGCTTTTTTACAGTATTTACTCGGATGGTCGGAAATCCAGGAGTTCATTCTCATCGTTCTCTTCAGGTTCGTTGCTCCATGTAGTTGGCGTTTTGGCAGCGCACTCTGCCTTTCTGGTGAAATGTCGATGCGGAGCAGCCAGATTCTGATGCTGCTGTGATTTGCTGTGTGAAATGTTGCCCGTGGTTTGAGCTGTAGCACCGTTTGTTTTTTTGTCTCTTGTGTGATTCTCCCTGTACAGCTTACAGGAGGCAACCAGAGGCTTTCCAATGTCCACCTGCTGGCTTTCTGTGTGCCGCACATTACTGTCCTTGTGAGTATAGTGTAGATCCACCTTGAGTACTACTGATTCCTATCAACAATGACAAAGGAATCACACTCATTGAAAAATAAATGAATGAAATGTTAACAGAAAGTGAAAAAAATATATATTAGTGACTACATACCTTCAGTTTCTGGAGAGAGCAAAGTCTTAAAGTACAGTCAGGGTTAAAAGTTTCATTTATTAGTAGTGAGTCCATATCCTCCGAGCGACCCGGCCTGGAAAATATGTCTTCCATCGACTAAGGAATGAAACCATACAAATTGTGATTAATATTACATGTGTTGAGCAACTACAACTAAAATATTTGCTCTACATCATCCCTGGCAAATTCAGACAACAAACTAACCACAAGATGGCAGTATAATCCGAGATTACACATACAGACAAATACATGTATTGCACAAGAGGAGTGCATGACACTGCTTTGATTTCCTGCTTTGTCATTGGTTGCACTATGCTGGAAGCCCATATTTGGAGAGAACTTCCTCAGACATGGAAGGCGGAGGTGTTAGTGGTCATTATAGAGACCTGCAGTGGAAACCGACTACATTCCATCACAACCAACACTGAATTTATGTAAATACAAGCTGCAGTTTTTGAATCTAATATTGACAAATATTTGTGATTGAAGGCATGAAGGAAGTAATGTGTGTTTAACATATAAATTTGTGCACACTGCACACCTTTTTATACTCTCTTTGTATGCCGTTTTCACCTTTCAGATCTGTGTATTTCCTGCTTTGATAACAGTAAAGTCTGAAATAAAATATCTGATTGTTTAACTATAACGTAAATACTTACAGGGTTGCTACTTAGCGTGACAGTACAGTCCTGGGTTTGAACAGGCGTACTCTTTATAGTCGCAAAAGCAACCAGTACATTGGAAAACAGAGCTGAGAAGCTGACTTCCACTTTCACACCGCATGGAAATGTCAGCGGCTTCTTTCGTGGCAGCTCTGAAAGAAGAAATGAAAACCTTTCTTATATATATATTTAAACAAAACAAAAATATTTTCCTATTCAGACATTTTTCCATTTAAATAACAAAGATTTTATTTAGTAGAGCTGCTGATTGCCTTTCTGTAATTTCAGCTAGCCAGCTTAGGCAACACAATCATTTCTGATGAAGAAAAAATCTCACCCAGGTTGTGATATCAAAACTGAATTTCACAATGGGTAAAATTAGTTTTAAGTAAGTCTTACATGTTTAAAAATAGCCTCATTCTAAGTAAGAATGAAAATGGTTATTGAACCGTGAGCTAGTTCCCCATTTTGATGTATCAAGTACTATGACTAGGCCTTTTTCTTTTTTCAAATGGTATTGAAAATGACTTGAACCACAACCATTTCTCATGGGCTGTCACAGGCTGTGGCGTAAGAAGTATGAAGATCACTGAACGGTAGATTTACTCTTTTGAATTCGTAGGGCACAAGTAGTAGGTAAACTGAGATTAGCTGTGAGGAAACGTATCTGTCAGTGTGTGTTTATATCTGGTATCAACAGCAGCATTTTCTTCAGAACTTAAACAGAATAAAACACAGATGGGGACTTCTCCATACTCACCATTTGCCTGCCTCCAGCAAACATCTCGTAGGTGTAGTTCTCTTGTGTGACCTGCAGTTCGAACTTTATCTTTGAGGGATCGTGGTTCTTTCATGGTGTGTTTTATCTCCACTGCCTGCTTGCCAGTTACAAGAGGGTCTTTACCAACATCTGATTTAGAAACAGGGAGAAAGTGTATGTTAATGATGACATAAAGCCAAAACTGACACGTATTACTGTGCTGTAAAAAGTATTTTCTCCCTTACATGTTTCTTCCATATTTCTTTTTTTGTCAAACTTAACATGTGTTGGACTAATTTAAATGTCAACAAAAGACAACCTGCAACATTCTAATATTCTTAAAGCTATTTACAAAAAAAATTGTGTGGAAGGACAAGACAGACGTGAAGATTTTTGAGAAGTTTTACATCTAATGTGAAACTAACCCGGCATTTCAGGAAAAATAACATAATATAGTAAGACGCTTTCAAAACAAAAGAAACAAAGTGAAAGGTTCACCGTCTTACTCAAAATGTTTTAGCTTGAAACTTAAGATAAATTATGATTAGGCAACAAATACTTTTCAGCAGTTCAAAACATCAGGAGACTCTGACTCTGTTTCACTAAATGTTAGTGACTCTGTTAGTGAAACGTTGATGCGTTTCTCTTCTGATCATGGGACTGGATGAGTTCTCCAAATCAGAAAGTGATGAATGGGTACATTATGGAGGATATGATTCACATGAGCAAATTTGAGGAACTGGGGATATTTGAAAAATGTAATAATGTTCAAAATAACTGATTTGTCAAAATTGTAATTCTGGAAGGTATTCTGGACATTCAAACAATGGATACATTTCAAAAGCTGTATAAAAAAACAGTGCAGTGCAAAATTGGGGAGAAATAACATTTTTTAAAAAAGAAAAAGAGGATGTGCCTTTGCCTGTATCTCAGTAAAAAGATAAATTTTACTGAGATAGTTTTCTAACCAATCACAAGAACAAATCTACATATTAGTTTGTCTAAATAAGTTCTCGAACACTTCGACACAGATTGGCATCAGCAGGGGTTCATGTCTCGCGCCTGCTGATTTCTGAGTGACCCCTTGAGAGCAGAGGCAGGGGTGGGGTGCCGAAACGGCAGAGCAGCTGTCTCGTTCCCCGCGGCTCTCAGGTTTCTTGGTGTTCTCTCGCCAACAGTGTGAATTTCCAAAGAATGAGGTCACATGCTACTGGTACCCCAAAAATGTATTTCCTCAGAGCCCATCGAAAAAGAGAAACATGCTTTCTCAATGGGAGAAATAGATATCCTTACAACTGTGATCAGTTGACCACACCAAAAAATACCAAGTAAACAACATTAAAATGCAACGCTAGGGGGTCATAAACCTTGTCTGTGCTTCAGGCAGCATATCAAAGGACAACCTGTCCCCTTCGGGGCTGTTTACACTGAATCTGTTGGGGCCATTACAAAATAACACTCAAAAAATGCAGCCGAATAAAAAAGTAGATGAAGTGTTAGATGCTATTATGCGCTAGACTGACATTTGCTTCTCCAAAAAGTTTCAAAAAATAAAAATTTGAACTGATGCCAGTACTTTTCTGTAGTACTTTTGAACCACTCACCTTCAGACACTCGCTCTAAGACATGCGTGACTTTGGCTTCCTGAAGAATATGCTTGTTCAGGTACTTTGTGAAGATGCCAGTACTCTTGCCCCCATCCTGGACCTCGTAGGCCTCAGCATCCTCACATCTGAAGAGATTTACAAGGCAAATGTGAATCAAACAATAGTTTTCTTTGATGTTGCTTTGGTTTTTAGTGTCGACCATTTATTGTTTCAGCATTATCTATATAAATGTATACATACGTGGCATAACCATACACTGTGTTCCCATTTGGTCTCAGTGCCTTGATGACTGATGGTATGCAACCCTGGTTGTACCTAAAGAACATTGTTTGAAAAAGTTCTGGTGAGGTTCATTTTCTTTTTTTAAATTGATTCAACATTTTGCTTCCTCCCATGAAAAGTGAAGTTGATCAGTACACATACCATTTTCTACAGGTGTCCAGCAGGATGACACTCATGGCAGTCTGCCTTTCTTGCATTTGACTCATGACCCTCTGAACACAGATGCAATTTTTGGTTTGGTACGGCTGTGGAGCGTCGACTGCGACCAAATAATTCCTCCCGGCATGCTCATACCCATGACCCGCATAGTAGAACAGCCCTGTTAAGTGAAAAGAAAATGTATTAAATTGGAGTTCAAATCTGCTAATTTCATAATGAAGAGAATCTAAAGTCCCGGGGTGGAAAAAACTTAATATTACGTCACGGTCACAAAGAGAATCAAAAGGACAGCTGATGTCTTTTTTAAGACACAGATCACAGTAGCAAATAGTATTCTACTGTGCCATGACCATTTCCTTCTTGTTGCCATTTTGTCATAGACACAATTTCTAACTATGCCTCTATACTAGTGTTTCCCTTTCCACTGTTTAAGAATAGTATTCGCTTACTTCCCTTTTAACAATAAAAGCTATTTTTTGATGCTAAATGCTGTAACACATCTTTAAGAAATAAACAGTTTTTATACTGATTAATTTTTTAAAGTTCTGCCTAAATCAAGTCTTGTAGCCATTTATAAAAAGTGATCTCATCCGCACACTTAAATACACCTACACGATTATAAACAAGCCAATATTTCAGGATCTACGAAAAACAGCACGGGATGTGAGAAGGGGAAGTTAAAAGCAGCATTTCACAAAGGGTGAGTTGCTTAATTCACACTGCTCAGCACGTAGCCAGTCTAGTCAAAAATAGACTCACCATAAACGCCCCTGTCAAGAAGCTGAATGAATTTGTCGATAGCAGCCATCATCTCCTGCCTGGTGAGGTCCAACAGGGAAACAACCCTGAAGCCGAGCTGCTGCAGCAGGTTGCTCAGCTCGTGGACGTCCATGACGGGCGCCATCAAACCAGGGTGGCAGCTGTAGTTCAAGTTGCCAATGAGAAGGGCGACCTTATCAGTGGCTGGAAGAGAGAATGGGATGAAGAAAGCACAATTTATAGCGATGCTTTTCTTCTTACTGTGCGTTAGAAATGGTGCCTTCCGCAAAACTGTACCTGTTAGTGGAGGCTGTTCAGGTTGCACTAAAACATTGAAAGAAAAGCAACACAAGATTAGCATTTGTGGAAAAAAAAAGAAATGAGCTGAAATAGTAGAACCATTTGTGGTTAATACTGCATTAAACAGAGCATGAACCATAAGCAGAAGAAATGTTGGTTTCACTTCACATCACTTTCCTGCTTTGTGTCTAAGGCTTGGACTAAGCACTATTTGGAGACTAACAACTTCCTTTTTACTCTGTAGAAATGGGAAAGTACCTCTACCACAATGGCAAAAAAACAAAGCCTTTCGGATAAATCAGCAGAACAGAAGGAGTATAAAGAAAATCTTGTCTACCTACAGTTTCTTTTAGTCAGAAACAAAGGCAGTTATGCAGGAGGGAAGGGTAGAAATTAGGAAAATATGTTTTCAGTTCTGTTTGAGACTTACCAATATTGATCTCAACAGGCTCAGTCCATCTCTCTTCTAAGACGTTAGATATCGAGCACAGATAGGATCCGCCATGTTCTGCTGTTGCACCATCAATCTATAAGATAAAAAAAAAACGTTTAATTTTATTTAAGCACACTTCCACAAATGCAAATAAGAGTTTTAATGAAAGAGTTTCTTAAACAGATTGGTAAACAAGATTGGTATGATTTACCAAACAATCATTATCAGTAGCATAGTGAGCAAACCTTTATTATCTTGCCTCACCTGCAGTATATCACTGGTCTTGTCCTGCAGTGGCTGTCCATTTCTGTACCACTGGTAGTGTGGAGTGGGGATGCCAAAGGCAGCACAGCGAAGGCTGACTTTTGTTCCCAGTTGAACTGTTTCTGGTTTGGGGTTGATAGCGATGTGCGGCTCGCCCTGCCAGTCAACTGGCAAACCTGAAAAGTAAGAGGCAGAGATTGTTATACATTTATGGAATTTGTCTTATGTAGAACATATGGATGTATAAATGAAATGAGCATAATACCTGATTTATCAATGTCCAACACTTTCACCTTCACCCATTCGCTGAAGACGTAATTATGAAAGTGGTCATTGACTCGGCAGACATATCGCTGCGTTTTAGAAGCTCTTATAGTCAGGTCAGATTGAGTACCACCAGGCACCTGAAAAAAAATGCGTGTGAATACATTTTAGTGTTGTTAACTGAAATCAAAACTCTCAGTCATTTCACCCCTTCACAAATTTCTACACTGTACTAAGCTGTTGAACACCCGTTTACTTCACTTAGAAGATGGTGATGAAATGTGGAGATAAATAAATTAAAATGATAAAAAACTTGCACACAATACAATTGCATGTTCTTTTCTGCGTGTTGGGTTGTACCTTTACCAATTGTAAGACACATTTCTGACAATTGGTGTAAATGAAGGTAGTAAATTATCATTAAAGTTTGTAGTGCATGATGGTCTCATAGTACCCTGTATGAAATGTGGCAGATTCAAAGTATCCCATTAAAATACATATACAAACAATTAACTTGGCTCTATCACAGATCTGTCCAATTTCATAAGCACACACATCCAAATAAGCATGAGAAAATATCAGTACAATTGAATTAAATTGTGACTATTTATTCCCATAAGTCATGAAAATACTGATTTCTAAAGATGCTCAATGATACATGGACATACAAAATAGCTTGTTTCTGAAAAAATTATTCGCAATGAGTGGGTACGAAAATGGGAGGAGGCGGGGAATAAACGCTGCAAGACAATTGTTATCTATTGATTTATATTAAAATGTTTAATTTTACAAACGAAAACATCAGTTGCCAAACTGTGGGGCCTTGTTAAAGGTACGAATTGAAATGGTTCTACGAATCACCACAGTGACAGGCGGCTCCATTTCACCAAAACAACCAGACCAGTAAAACATTTGTGGGGCAACTCGAGATCTCCCGTTCCAGGACAAACACGGAAAAGTTCACCAGAGTTTAACGTTTTTAATAAATCCCCTCACCTCCTTCTCATCCTCAGAGAACCACTGGTAGCTGAGAATGCCTTTGCCCTCAGCACGGACTCGCAAGGTCACTCTGTGGTTCACCGGTACGCACACCGAGACCGGGTGGCGCACAATGACGATTTCTGAAACAAATCACGACAGATCATCAGTCATCTGAAATCACACGCCGTTGTGATTTGTTTTGACACGAATCGCACTGGTGGCAAATACAAACCTGTAATCATTATGGGGCAAGATCCGGTCATTTGTGCATTTTCCTCTTCTTACATCAGACTGTAAGAACAACACTGTTAAAAAAAAGAGCTTATAAACACACACACACAAAAGTACCTAACACATCCGGCTGAATCGCCCATAAAAGTCCACTTCTCATTTCCAGTGAAGGAAGTTGTTAAGTATGGTTTTAGTTATGTTTGCTACGGTTTGTAATATTTCACTGCATACCTGCCGTCAGCCTCGGACCGGATGAGCAGCTCTCTAATCTCGCACAGAATGTGTTTTCCTGTCCTAAGTCTAACATCTCTAATATATAAACTCCCTTTCCCGGAACAAAAGAAAGCGCACATACATTACCGTAATTGTACTAAAAGAGCATTCGAAATGCAGGCTAAACGTTAAATTGTGAACCAAAACCCGTCAGAACCTTTAGGTTTCGTTAGCTGTGAAATAAAATTCACCTTCATACTGGAAAAAAAATGCATGATATGAACTCCAAGCTTTCCCAGATCAAAATTAAGCATGCAAAAGAAATTCAAAGGGAGCTTCATTTTGAGACTTTACGGTAAACGAGCGAGTCGGTTCCTTTTCCATGCAGCGCAAACCGCAGACTGAGGTCACAGTAACAGATTAAGACACGCCCACAAAGCTCGTCAAACTTAATGGAACAAAGATAATTTTTGTTTTAGCGGCAAATCAGAGATCAAATCACTCCAGCTTCCTTACAAATGAAGTGATGGAAAACAGGCTTAAAACTTTCATATATATAAAAAAACTATTGCACAACTTTCATCTACGTCATAATGCAATGAAAGTAACAAAAAAAAGCACAACAAATATTTCTAAACCTCGAAAATATGGTAGGTATTAGGTAGGTATCTAAACTACATACATATTTTCTAATCTGTAATTTTTTTTCTCTCTGTGTTTTGGAGAAAACATATTTTCCAAAAGATTTTCATGTCAATCATTTATGTTGTTTAACCAGTTAGAATCTTTTTTTTCCCCAATACATTGTGAGGAGAAAACTGTCTAAATTAGATTGTACTAAAAATCATATATATTACTAACCTTATGTAATATCACATTTTGACAATGAAACAATAATATTTTTTCAAACTGTAGAAACACAGCAAAATGAATAATTCAAAATATCCACACACCAAAGTAAAAAAAAGAAAAATGAAAACATAAAACTGAGAAATAATTTCAAATAGTTATATTTTCCTTGTCTACACCGAATTTAACAAATTAAACACTTCACAGTGCCATGGACTAGAAATAGCTTTATTGGAAATATGTGTCCAACAACACCTCCTCTCAGGGTCACATATATTTATTGAGCAATTCAGTTATTGACTGATTTATTATTTTTAAGTCCTTCCCCGGTAATCTCTCTTGATGCGAGCTTGTATGGCAGGTGTTGTCCTTCAGTGATTCCCCAGAAAGACTTTGGATGTAAGCTTTTAACTCGCAGCAGCTGCATTTTGAACCTTATTCCACTGACATGATAAAATTTAATCCAAACAAAGCGACGACTTTTTCTCCTTGATGACTTTCAATTAAAAATTATCTCTATGACAACGTGTACATGGTTATGACTTTTGATTTTAATTTCTTTGTTTAGGCCAAAGCCTCGTTCTGGAAAATCTGATGTTCTCCTGCACCTATTTGTGGGCCTGCTATAAATAGGACCCCCACTGGCAACACATGCATGTCTATGATAGGCGGTTACAGATTTTCCTCACACACTCTGGCCCCAAAGCAAAACTGACAACATCTCAATGGTAAGTTGGATAATGTAACCTTTTTCATAGAGACAAATGCTTCGGCTTTGCTTTTGTGACACAGAAGTCAATAGCTGGTTTTATGTTTGTGTCTTAGCCATGAACAGTTCAACTTGATAGTGCATACTATTTATAACTCACTTCAATCCAAGAGCTTTGCTTGGTCAAAGGACGTTTAGTCTAAACTTTGTCTCTGAGTAAAAGGTTCTGTTAGTAATATAAACTTACTTTATTTTCACCCACAGGTCCTTCAGCTGAAGAGGGTCTTTTTATTTCCCAGGGAACTTTTACATGGACAGCTCAGTTAATTTTGAGCCCCCCTTTTTTCCCCTCCTTTGTCGTATATTTTTTAACCAGAGGTTTATATATCTGGGATTTTTTTTCTATATACCTTTTTTGTTTATTGCCTTAGTGGACAATGACTTCCAGAAGGCCAATGACTCGCTCATTTTCTGGCAATGGGAGAACCAGCAGCTTCAGTGAAGAGGAAGGCAGCTCTTCCAATGGCCGATCTGAGAGCCGCAATACTTATCTGTCCAATGTTAGGCCTGAAAACAGGTAGGGGGACTTTTTTATGATCCAATGCTTTGTTTGTATTGCTGCTATCACGGTAGTCTCTGAGTCAGACGGGTCAAGTTAAACAATCACTAAAACCTGCAGAAAAAATGTAGGTGGAAATGTAAATAAATAGCAATGTTCAGCACAAGAATGTTATCAGACTGAGTGGTTGACCAAAAAAAAAAAGATTCCGTTTTAAATTGCAAACTATGTAAGAGTTAAAGTGGTTCTTGTAGTTTTAGAGGAGCCTAGTAACAACAGGCCAGGTGAGTTAAGATGATTATAATTATTCACTGACCCTCCTTCATTTGCCTCCTTCTGAATAGCTATTCAAGGTATTCTCACTACAGACCAGCGAGGTAATTCCCCTATTTCAAAACATTCCTCCTGAGATCCCAACTAACATGTTAACCATAAAAACTGGTTTACCCCCAGAATGAAGCCAACACGTTTTAACTGCCCAGTGTTCAGTTCAGTTCAATTGACACCTTTGTTTTGCTTGATCTCTCACATGTTTCTGTGTCACATTTTTTTTCCTTTTTACAACCTCGCCTCTACTAGACATTTTCATTAACATGTTGCTTAAGAGCGCCCCGTGAATGTACTGCACCGAGGTGGAGAGGTCGCTTTAATGAATGAAATTATGTGTAATTCATAATTACACATATGAAGTTAATTTACTTCAGAATACTTCTGTTTTAAAGTGGGGCACTGACCCCAATGTGGCCGTGTTTCCTTCTAGGAGCACGCTGTGCAGTGTTATGGCTCAGCTGACTGAGGACATACAGCCATCTTTTGAGACCACGCTGAAATCCAAGGCCGTGTCAGAAAACTGCAATGTGAAATTCACCTGCGTTGTATCAGGTAAGAGCCGCTTCCTCGCCTTGTCTGTACTTGTTGGTTTTTGAGAAACTGAAACTTCTCAGGTTGAAGAGATCAATACACAGAAACACACAGGATGTGACTAATATGGAAACAAAGGGCAGGATTTAACTCCTTGGGTTTTACATTAGCTACGTCCTGAATTTAAAAGCACATTAGGCTGGTTTGTTCAGCGTGTTTTTCACTGCAGGCAGATTGTTTGGGTGGGACCATCTGGCTGCAGCAGCTGTTAAGTGTTTGACACATCAGCAACATGATGCAACAGACACGAAACATGCTGACTCTATTATTCATAGAGGCAATAACAAAGTAGATCCATGTTGTGTTTACTATGTAACCAAGTAGCTTTTCAGGAAAATATGCTGGCTGAATAAACAATTTCACATTTGTAATGCAGCATGTTGAGGTGTGAAGACTTTATTAATAGTTTTTTTTTGTTTGTTTTCAATATAGGTTACCCAGCTCCGGAACTGAAATGGTATAAGGACGACATGGAAATGGATCGTTACTGTGGACTCCCTAAATATGAAATCCACCGAAATGGGAAAACTCACACTCTTCATATTTACAAGTATGTCTAAGGAATTTGTCCAAATCATATAAGGTGCATCACTGCCATGAATCACATTTAATGTATTTCAATCATTCTTTTTCCTGGGTGGAATGATCAGACAACTGGTAGCTTGAATGAATTTAAAATCTTATATATAAATTTAATATGTGTTATATGATCCACACACACACACACACACATACGAGGCGTCAGAGAAAAATGGGAACTGTCGAACTGAATTGTTGTAATGATCTCCAATCAGATAAGCTACAAAAACAGGCATTATAGTCTCAGAGGTGTAAACTCACTACTCCCCAATTTAAATCCAAAGTCAAGTGTGTCAAAACAAACTACAGACTACACAGTCATTATTTATTAAATAAATATGAAGCTCAAATGGAAAAACTAATTACGTATCATCTTTAAAAGCCTTGGAGAACCACTTTTAGCAGCTATCACGTCATTTTCTGTACGACTTTATCAGCCGCTCACTTTGCTGTGGAGGAATTTTGGCCTACTCTTCTTTACATAGCATTGCTTCATTGCTCGCATGACCCAGTTAGGCCAAGCTTCAGCTGCCAGGACATTGAAAACTCCCTTTATTTTGGTTTTTTTTTCTGCCCTTGCTATTGTTGAGTTGCTGTTGTGTTTGGGATCGCTTTCCCATTGAGGACCCACATTTAGGTCAAGCTTCTGGTGTCCGAAAGACGATCCCTTAATGCGTTGGTGCACAAAGGCGTTTGAAGTCGACTTTATGACAGCACGGTTCCCAGGTACAGAGGCTGTAAAAGGGGATTTTTCAGATTTTTCCACATTTTCCTATTGGGGCAAAATTGCAAATAAAATAGCCAAAGCGCTTCAAAAAACCACCCAGATAATTTTTTGGCAATAAGTTAACATTTTTTTGGTGACTGAAAAACAAAACGTTTCAAAAACCTCCTGATTGTTGAGTCATATTCAATGGGCGCTGCCCTGTTACCTAGCAACCCTTGTGAAGCCCAGCCAGTTTCCTAGCACCCCAAGCTGAGCTCCAGCATGTTTGGTCAGCTAGTTTTACTGTGCTTTATAATGGTTGCTGAAAAAGATAAGTGTTTCATTGTTGACTTACTATTCAGAAACCACTTGCTACATCCTTGTTCGTTGTGCAGGAGGCTCTACTTCTGCTTTTCAAAGATGTATGGTTGTACAATTGCGCATCTGTTTGCAGCCATTTTTATATATGAGTGTAAACGTTGAATTGGGAAGTACAGCCAGCAGCAGCTTACTTGGATTTAAAGTGACAGAGGCCCATAACATTCAGACAAAATTGGCAGAACTGACTAAAGTCTCATTATATAAGAATAATTTTGCACAAAAATTGTTAACATGCTGTGTATGGGCCATAAACCTATCCTAACATGTTCAAGGAAGCATAGATCACCTTTAAGCAAGCCCTAATCATTACTGTTTCACCACCGTGTTTGACAGTTAGCATGAGGTGTTTGTGCTGATATGAGGAGTTTTGTTTTCTCCAACCATGGAGATGTTGATTAAGGTCAATTATCTCATCAATCAAAAGACATTGTTCCAGATTCTAGAATTCAAATTCAACTTTTAAAATGGGCATATTATTAAAAATGTTAGGACAGATTTAGGAGATATCTAAATGTAGCTTATTCTTAAAATATATATAACTTTATAATTGCTGATGTCTTTCCTTCCTGACATTGTGTTGCCACACACAAATGTTTGTCACAATTGTTATGGAAGTGCATTTTTTCTGTTGACACACTTCCTCTTATTTCCTTTGGAAACAGAACAGGTTCAACGGGAACAACTCAACCAATTAGAAGAATATAGGAACGTTCTACTATTTCAGTGACTCAAATCAAAAAAGGAAAACTTAAAAGTAGATTAATTACGCACAAATAGTGAAATATTTCAAACATTTATTTCTTACTTTTGAATGTATCCAGGATTTCTAATGGTTTCATCAACTTAAATTTAAGACTATTTAGCTGAAAACCAATAGCTAAAATGTCTGAAATTTGTCCAACTAACTGCCAATAAATTTGCATTTACCCATGATAGATGGAAAGAGGCTAGCTAGCTAGCAAGGGTTTGCTAGCAGTGAGTTAGCGGTAGCCTCAACCAAAGATATAGTAAATGTATTTATCATTTAATTATGTCTATGACTTCAACAGTCATAGGAAACTATGTAAATGTCTGAGTGCGACTCAAACTATTGCTTGACAGAAAAGATATGAAATAGTCCTGCAGAGACAAAATGTATGATCTGTGATTAACATATTAAAGGTTAGCTTACTTTTTTAAATTTGAGACATTTAAAGGCAGTCAGCTGTAGGTTTAATCCTCACGGACCGTCCCTCGTATTTCTGTTCCTCCTCTGTTCCTCATTCGATCATTAATTTTGCTAGCAACTAGCAGAAAATATAGGTACCATCAAGTTTTTTCAATAATTTAGTTTCCCTTGGAGCAGTTTTAACTGCTTCCCTTCCAAATCAGCAGTATAGCGGTAATTATTTTTGACAAATATTAATTTAAATCCCACTCTATCAATTTTGGTGTGCTCTTTAAGACTATTTAAATTCACTAGTTGCAAAATTAACCCACAAGCCACTTTCTGCATTGAATTATAAAAATAAATGAACTTTTTGTATTTAGTCACAAACCTTTTTCATTTTGGCTTCTTGTTTAATAAATGGCAGTTTGGTGATAGACCTGAGGTTAGATTACATTTTTTTTTTACCTATACTTTTTAAATGATGTCCTGAAGAGCAAAGTTTGAATTTTCAAAAGGCGTGCTTTTCCCCGTAGGACTAAGAGAAATAAGTTTTGTATTCTGTTGCAAGACAGCAAGCTGATTACTTCACATTTCCCAGATGTTTCTAAATTGAAGAAATAAACCGTTTTCTCATCAGCGCTCTGTCATTTATCTCACACAAACACCCACTCACGCAGAGACAACTCATTCACTCCTTCTCGGACGCACACACCAACACCAGGCAAGCCGTAAAAACTCAACTCAATTAAAGTGCCTCTTTCCTGGAAGCCGGCCTCAGACGGAGCACAAGGTATGCAGGGAATGGGAACCGTGTGTGTGTGTGTGTTTATGTGTGAGAAGATGTGGTGGAGGTGGGGAGCTGGGAAATGAAGGATCTCACCTCCTGCTTAATTTTACCAGCAGTAATCTAACTTAACATACAGACACACACAGATTCAGCGTTTTCTTGAGAGTGAAACCACAGCCAGTCATAAATCTCGTCCACGTGGATGCGCTCACCTTTCTGACCTTACACTCACTCCCCTTAAGACGGCACCCCTCTTTCTCTCTCTCCCTCTTAGCCGCCAAAGGCAGGATGTATAAAATCCCACTGCATTCCTTTTCCAGTCAAGTCCAACCCAAAGTCAGCTTTTTGCACACTAACTGCTGTGTCAAAGGTTTGCCCGTCTGCGTGCTTCTGGGAATCCCTTTGTCACAGCGTGGCGCTCAGCTTTCCCAAACACACTCTCTGATTCGCATGGAATTTACCCACAATCTCCACTGACACATACGAGAAGTGAAGATTGCGGTAATTTCAAGCCCTCGGATCGTGCAGCCATCCTTCCCTGTTGCTCGAAGCGATCTCTGAGTGTATAAACACGTCTTCGTCCAGCTTTGAAATCCCATCTGACAGTAAATAATCTTGTTGTGAAGCCAGGAATTGCTGGAATACAGACTACTTTGCAACACATTACAGTAAGTTAAAGCATATCCAGTCAATATTGACTCAGGGGGGAGAAAAGGAGAAGCAGGCAGGAGGCAGTGAGGAAGTAACACACAGGGCACACTGCATTGGCTTTTGTAAAAATAGTGCTCTTTAATATAAATTATTGAAATATTTTAGAAATATAAATATGTGCAACGTTTCCTTTTCATTTATTATATAATGCTTTTGACATTGCAGATATTACAGCTTGTATTTTGCCAGACTAGTGGCCAGCCTTTTGCAAGTGAGTCTTTATAAAAGACAAATGATTCACATACACTCGGTCTACTGCTGCAGCACAACATGTAAGAACTTGGTGTTTGATGCAAGACAGTAAGACCCAGATCTGACTGTTACATACAAAAGGTGTGCATCACTGTGGCTACATAAACTCACACCGTTTCATGATGTAAAAAGAAAAGAGGCTACCATTCCAATATGGATTACAGGTGAGTATGAGCGCGAGAAAAACACAACAAAAAGATAATGATGTGGGTCAGATCTGAGTCTTGCAGTTAGTTTTACAAAAGGTATTTTTAAAAGAATCTCCTAAGGAAAGTATTTAGTTCCCTTGATGTTCTCCAGAGGCAAAGAAAAAGGGTTATAAACAGTTCAAATAACAGCATGTTTCCTCTCAACTCCTTCATGAATGGCGCAGGAAGACCAGGAGAAAGAGAGAGAGAGAGAGAGGGCAGGCAACCAACACAAAAGGCTTAAAAGGAAATAAGTTACTAAAAGTGTTGCACAGAAAATAAATACGTCCATCTGCCTACAAAAATGAAATATATAAGCATGCACTTTGATGCACTTCTGAGTTTAATAAAGTTATCACTGACATTTTTTTAAAAATGGATTTGAATAGAATCAGAATCAAACTCCAAGAAAAGTTTTCATTTAATAAATGGAAATATATACATGTACTTTTCGTTATTAGTTTACCTTTAAGAGAAACCCCCCCCCAGCCAATTCCGAACTCCAGCTGATCAATCGGTGCATCTCAATTTTTAAAATACGTTTTAAATGCATCAAAAGTGAACATGTTTAGTGTGTAAACATATCAACAAATGTCATGCCTTTGATGGAGTTTATTTTGAGTTTCATAAAAAATATATATTTTTAAAAAAATCTCATGATTGCCTAATTTTCCTTTGGGTTTGTTGCTACTTCCTCCATCATGCAGCCTTTAGCTACAGAATTAAAACATTTACAAAAGTGTTTGTCTTACAGACCTAAACATTGGAAGGACAGGCTCTCAAAAAATTGGATATATTGGTATCAGCCGGTACAAGTTAGTTTGTTGCATTTCTAGATAAAATACCCTAAAAGAACTGATTTGAGATTAAGATGGAGCCGTCATATTTACACAAGCTACATCCTGTTGGTCTGCATCATCAATCTAATCAGTGTTTTTATCAAGCTGTATACCAGTATGTCTCCTCCTCCTTCAGTTTCCCCTTCCCTAATCCCATTTCCCGCTCTTCTGCCCCCCTCCTCTGTCTTCCCACCCTTCTTCCTTCCCCATCCCTGGGATTATTACCGCCAATCTCCAGCCATCTTTACAGTCTGGATAAAAATAATTTCTTCTTCTTTTGTTTGGTCCCTCACAAGAGACTTTGTGTCAATAACAAGCTTTTGTCTCGGTGACTGTGGTCTGTTTTCTGGCGCTGTCAGAGCAGACATGCATCAAAAAAAAAGAAAAATAAATGGAGGGAAGGATAGTGGAGGAGGAATAAGAAACAAACAGCAGAAGAAGAAATGAATTTTTGTGTCCTACGCAGACAAAACCGACATGTGGGCCTGTACCTGCAAGAGTGTGTGTTGAGCTAGCGTGCATGGCCAGCCCACTCCCCTCTATGTGGCAACATTTGCGGGAAAAGGGAATGGAAATATGTGCACAACCACAACGCACACACTCAGACAAACAAATACTGTATGCCGGGATCTCTCCCTCTCTCTCTCTCTTCTCGTTGGACTTTGCCTCTTTTTCTGTTACTCCTCCTTCATTCGCTCGCTCGCTCCCAGTCTCTCTGTCCTGCCATCCAAAGTGTTGGAAAAATGAGGATGTTCTTTCTTTAAGAGCGGTAAAACCCACCGACGTCAGCGGCGGCGTGATCCCGCCATCGTTTACAATCTTCTACGAGGCTCTGCTCTGCGTCTGAGTCAGTCATAGGAAACGCTGACCTTTGACCTCTGGCTTCATCTGCCACCCCAAACGGTAGTGGTCAGGTTCTCCTAAGGCAGGACAGACGAGGTAATCGCCGGTTACCCAAATCCGACTCCAGCATCAGTGGGGTTAAGGTAGGCGGAGCCCAACAGCGATTTATTAGGAATCAAAAGTGCTGAGCTCGGCTGATTCTGGTCGCAGTGACCTCATTTCAGTCTGATCAGCTCCGAGAAGCGTCCTGTGCCGTTCCTCGTCAGTCAGATAGACGCGTCGTACTTCTTCATAAAGTCTCTGAGCGCCTGCGGGAGTTGCTGCACCTCTCCTTGGCCCGTTCGGTTCAGCGCCCTCCTGCATATGTGCTTCAGGGACGAGGGGCTGATCTTGAGGGGCTTCAGCAGCTCCAGCGGGGTTCTAATCCCGCGGCTGTCCATCAGGTAGATGGTTTCCATACTTTCTTCGCTCGCCCCGTCCACGGTCAGCTGCACGTCCCTCCCTCTCCCCATGTAAAACGTGATGAGCTTCAGCACGCAGTCGAACCGCGGCACCTTCTCTTTGTTTTGGTAGTCGTTCTCCAGGAAGAAGCCGCCTTCCTCGCTGTGGATGCGCAGGTTCCTGGTTCCATAAACCGTTTGCACGGACAGAGTGAAGAAGTAGCGGCGGTCCGACGAGTCGCGGATGAGGAAAGTGCCAGGTTCCTCTTTGCTCAGCGAGGCTTTGGCTTCCAGACCCCCAATGGGCCCAAAGTAAAAGCCGCTTTCCAGAAGCTTCCGATGTGCATCCATCACCTGAAACGGATTAAAAGACGATCAGGGTTCACGGCTTCTCACGTCAACTCTGTTCAACTTCACTGCATCATCAGGCATTTTTGGCCTAGTTTCTTCTGCAGATATCTTAGTACACTTGAAATAAGAAAAATTAATTAAAAGTAACTTAGGATATTGTTTTCAGTCAATAATTCCTAAATATTGATAAAAAAGTACAACTTATAAGTGGAACTAGTACTTATTCCATCAATATTAAGGAATTATTGGCTTAAAACAAGCAAATGAAAACTTACTTGCAAGTTAGTTTTTTTTTTGAGACCCAAGATGTTTGCACTATAGCTAGACTACCAATTATTTTAGTAATTGATTATCCTATCGATTACTCTGACAACTAATCGATTAACTTTGAAAATTCTGCATATAAATTTTTTTAAATATCAGAAATGGATTAAAAGATGCAAATAAGCAGCTAATTTAATTGTCTTCTTAAAAAAGAAAAACATTTACTACCTAAAATGCAATAACATGGCATTCCTTAATCATTTGTAGCAAAGTATGTCTCTGAAACTAAAAAAAACATGATAAAATGTTTACATTTTACCAATGTATGACTGAATATTTTTTAATATCAACTAAAATAACTAGATAGCAAAAGGTGCTTCATAGATTTTTGAGCAGATCAAACTTAACCAAGTTTTTATTTAGTCTGAAATACAATATATATGTGTAGTTTGTACAGTATTGGCTCATTTACTAGTCTGTATATGTTCTTGCAACAAACAGCCTTTTTTTAGTATATTTACTCCACTAAGCGATTAATCAATTATTAATCTAATTGACGGCTATTTCAATAATTAATAACAATTAATTTGATTGTTTCAGCCCTAATTTGCACTATAAACCAAGATACTTAGTGAGATTTTGTGTTTTTGCAGTGTTAAAATATTATGAAACCTGATAGCAGGACAAACGCACAAACAAAAGCACGGATGAAAAAATGGATGGATGAAGAAGAATCAATGAACAAACAGACTGATAAAACAAGATGATGGACAAACGAAGGGCTTAATTGAAAAAAAAGATGAATGTAGAAACCTGATCACTGGACAAAGAAACGAATAGATCAAAGGGAAAAACAAATGGATAAACGGACAAACAAATAAATGACAAGATAAACAGATGAATGGATTAAGAAATAGTTGTGTGAATGAATTAAACTTGATTGATAGAGAGATGGATAAACAGATGGCTCAAGTTATTGAAAGGATGCATGAAAAGAAAGACGAGCACCACAAAAATACAATCTTACCAAGTACTCTTGGTCTAGTTTTTGGTGCAAATATCTTTGCACACTTGAAATCAGACAAAATTAACCCACAAGAAACTTTTCAGCAAGATATAGAAGTTTGCATAAGTCAATAATTCCTCAATAATAATACAAAGTAGAAATGCACCAATCTGATATTGCCAACTGTGTCAGTAAATCATATTGAAAAATATCCTAGATTGTGTATCGGTGACAATGTTGTGTTTTTACATGCTTGACCAAGCTTGTGAAATTAATGGCGTATTTAGGTGTGCTGGACTGGTGTAGCGTTATCAAATGTCATGTCTATGTTTAAAAAAATAAATGTTTTAAGTCAATTCACTGTTTTTCTGAATTGGAATCAGCCGATAATAAATGTCATGTCAGTATCGGATGTGAAAACAGTGAATTGGTGCATCCCTAATGAAACTCTTAAACATTTTTTCCAACATTGTAAGTGATAAAACTACCAGTGGAACCTTTTAAACGACACTCAATAATTTTTTGACTTAAACAAGCTCCCATATCTTGCTGAAGTGTTAGTTGCAAGTTAGTTTTGCCTCATAACAAGTGAACTAAGATATTTGCAGTAGAAACTAGACAAAAATACTTGGTTTGATTTTTAGTTTCTAAACCTCAGATATTGGTATTTGAAGTGAAAAAGTGAATTGGTGCATTCCTATTACAATAGTTCTACTGAGAGATCTTTTAACAAACATTTTTCCAACGTTATAGGTGAAAAACTACCAGCTGAAGTAGTACTCTTTAATCAATGTTCAGGAATGATTGACTTAAAACAAGCTCTGATATCTTGCCGAAAGTTACTTGTAAGTTTGTTTTGCTTCAAGTGAACCAAGACATTTGCACTTGAAATAGACTAAAAACACTTTTAAGATCTTTTGTTTTTGCAGTGAGGTGCATTTAATGAATAAAAACCTTTTCCCCAACTTACTCAGATCTAGAAAACATCTAAAATCAAACTTCAGACGCTTCCAGAGAGCAGGAATGCAGAAGAACAACCCGGTTTGACTGACCTGCTGGTAGTGTTCATGCGAGCTGAAGGGCTTGTAGTGAAGTGGGGCTAAGTCTGACCCCTGAATCCTGCTGCTCTCCGAAGGGGTCACACTGCTCATTGCGAGGGGCCTGGCTACCGTGGTGCCATGGCCCCCTGCCTCCGCCCGCCGGTCGAGGGGCAGGGGGCCCGGAGCCGGAGCCCCGGGACGGACAGGTGGAGGTAAACGTGGAGCAGGGCGACCAGAGACGGAGGGGAAACGGGGCGAAGTCGGCGGAGTCACAAGCCGGGTCCAGGGCCCCGGGGAGGAGGGGTCTGATGCATCCAGAGAGGGGCTGGGAGAGGACGCCTAAGCACAGCTGGAGCAAGACAGAGAAAGATGGAGCAGGGATTAGGCATGTCCATTTATATATAGGCTGGTGACAAGCAAACACTGAGCCGCTGGAAACTTACACTCCTTCATGAGCAGCGACATAAACAAATGAGCACTTTGCCACACTGGAGCTCTCAGTTTACCCCACATAAAATGCAGTTATGGCGGCTGTGACAAATGCACGGAGCAGGAGCGGGTTATATTTAGTTTAAATGAATCCTCAGCGTACTCGCTGCTGCAGCCTGCAGCCAGACGGCAACTGGATCCTGATTGCTTTCAATTGTCTTCGATCGGCGCACCGCAACAAGGGATTTCTGAATCGGGGTCACAGTGAAAGAGTCCGGCACTATTTTTTTTTTTTTTACTCCTCCCTTCCCCCTCTTTTCTTTCACTGAAAAACTCTTTATCCCGGTTGTCGGAAGAGGCGGAGGGGGAGCTTCCTCTGATTTCACTGGGATTAAAAATATAAAATAAATAAGAGTGGAGCCAATCTGGCTTGGTTTGCTGGGATCCTCTGCAGAGCACCGCCCGCTCCACCGGACAGTGATCCGTAGAGAGACCGTGAGGCTGAGCAGGAGGCGCCGTAACCGTAGAGAGCAGCAGAACCGAGCCAGGAAGTTGGCCTCCGATTTGGAAAGACGCTTCATAAAAAGGGCTGTTTCACTTTTTTAAAGCACCTTTAAACCTGAACTGAGTTGTTAACCTTCACTGAACACATTTGTGGAAACCAATTGGCTTCCCAATCATCATCCTTATTTTATTAACAAGACTGCTGGCTGTATCCATAGCAAATACTCGGACTAATTAGCTAGCTATTTTATACATTTGTTATTCTATAGCAAGCAGAATTGCATAAACAGGTAAAATATTCTGAGGAGAAAGTTTATTTTTCAATAAACGGGAAAAATGAGTTGCAGGTACTTTGAGTCAGGTAAACAATTCAGAAGAAAAATGAATTACAATATAAACAGATATTCTGACGTTTATCTTAATTTGACTTAGGACATTTTTAAAGTACATGGTGTTAGTTGGTGTGTTAACAGGCTGGCAATAGTTGGGAGTCATTTTTAAATCTTGAATTATTTATGGATAGCTGAAAACATTAAGCATCTTTAGCTGCCAATCAAGAGACAGTTAACTGGTGCACTGATCAGGCCAGTTTTAAATAATTAAAAAAAATGTATGTGCTCCAGTGTTTTTTTTCTTAAATACAGGAATTTACCAAAGCATATGTCACTAATTTATATCTAGTTTTTACCAAACACAAAAAAGCAGGAGAGGGAAATGGCCCCGTTATAATTTTGATATTGTCAAATTCTGAGAATATCTGATGATGAACTAAACATACCCAGCATATTATTTGTTATTTTAGTACCTGTAACTGGATTTTGGTTTTGGTGTAAAATCCAAATATAATTGGTGGCCTTAGCAGTGCCACCAAGTGGGGGATGGAGGTGTTGTAATGACAAAAGATGCCAACCTCCTTCCAAACAGTCCTATGTGAATATATCTGGAAGCACACCTGAAGAAAAAAAATGATTCATTTTCAGTATATTATTTTTAAAAAGGTACTTAAAACAGATTAGCCTGCACTGAAAAGAGGCTCGTCATGTTTTCTATTTTGTTATCAGTGCGTCTTTTAAATGTTTTTATATCGCATAAATCAGCATCAGAAAATTCTCTGTTGGGTTTATTGGTATAAATGTAATTTTATATAAACAAACGAGACTTTTGATCTAGATAGAGGGACTACAACAAGCAAATTACCTGAACTTTTACTACTAAAAAAGGCAGCTCATTCATCAATGATATTTTCATTCAGATCTTTAAGTTAAAGTTTCTGAATGCCCAGCTAAAAATATAGATTCATGTTCAGTGCCTAGATTATTGGTGGCCCCCATTTGGCCCTTAGATTTTTTAGAAGTGCACCTGGAGGAAAGGGACAATTTGACAGAATCTGCTTTATTCAATAAGTTTGTGCACAATAAAGGAATCTCACTTTGGTTTTCAATTGCTCACAGCATACAGTTGCAAAGTATAGATATCAAACCAACTTGGATCAGATTGTACAACCAGCCTGGTGTAATAAATCACTGCTCAGGGTGGGAAAACCCTCTCCACGTTGCTATATTGAAGCTACAGCCGGTTTATGGTAGCTCAGGTTTCCTAAAGAGCGAAATAGCCCTTTACTGAGAACAACAAGTCGGAGACGAACTTCGGCGTCGTATCCCTTAGCCAGAATCCGATGAAAACGAGATTAAATTTAATCCGGCCAGCAGCTGTGAGGGTCTACATGACAGCAGCTGTCCTAAAACGAGCTCAGCGGCGGACTATTCCCCCACCTCCAGTCGACCGGAGCAGCAGCGAGCCTCCTCTCTCAACTTACCTTGCGGATGTGCTGAAGTCCGCACCGCAGCCGCTCGTCGCCGAAGGAAAAGACCCGCAAACTACCCGAAAGTAGTGCCAGCTGAACTATTAACTCAGGCATTAAAATCCAAAGGGAAGTGTCCCCCCCGCAAAAAAACGCGTGGGGTTTGGCTGGGAGAGCGGAGGAATGCGGCCGGTCGGAGAGATTCCGTGTGAGTGAGTGCGTGTGTGTGAGAGTGTGTGTGTGTGTCGGAAGGTTACCGGAGGTTGTTCCAGTGTGAGTAAAAAGACGATGTTTAGGAAGGCTCCGCCCCCCGCTCCGGTCAGGCCTTCTTCCAGTAAACACACGCACGCGCTTACGCACGCTCCCGCTGCGCAGGCAGTAGAACAAGCGGCTGCGCTCGCGCGCCGGGCAGATAGCCAATAAATAATCAGCGTGACCTTTGGCGCTGTGTTTCCTGGTACTGGGTTCCCTTCTCGACAAGGTGAAAAAGTTAAAAGCTGCACATATGGCACAATAAAACAAAATCACCCTCCCTGGGCAATTGCTTTTAAAAACAGGATAGATGGTTGAAATGTTTTATTGAGCGAGCAAAGGGCTATGGGGGATATGAAAGTATAATAGTGGATTTTAAAAAGCAAAAACAAGTGTGTAACTGTTATCCCTTCAAAGAGGCTCTCCCAAACTGGTTGGGTAATGAATGAGGTTTTATTTATTCATAAAGGACATAAAAGAAGCCCCGTTTTAATGCGATTTTGTCTCAATCTGCTCACTAAAAACAGGATAGATGGTTGAAATATTTCAAGTAAGTGAGTGTTATGAGGATATGGAAAAATAAAAATCTGCATTTTAAAAAGTGAGACATACAAAAAAGGTCTGCATCTCTTGCCCCTTCACAGTTGCTCTCCCAAAATGGTTAGGTTTTATTTATTCATAAAGTAAAATAAATCTTGTTTAAATTCTATTTTTGCAAAGTAGAATTTAAACCTCAATCTACTCACAAAACTACACCCGTTTGTTGTTTTTTTAAATAATAAAACCAAAATAATCTAAATACAGTGGACCATCGGCCACTCAATTTATAGAATTTACATATTTGTATATATTTTTGAAGTTTATCTAAGATACTCCAAAAAAAATTGCCTAACACCTAAAATTTTACCTAACACTGGCATTTGCAAAGCAGCCAAGCCAGGAGCGTCATTTATTTTCTTGGCGGTAATTTACTGTATTGCAATGAGTGGAGATACAGAAGAGTGTGAACACACAGACACAGTTTCATCTTTGTTTATGAATACATATTAGGTTATATTTGGTGTTTGAACTTATAATAGGCAGTTCTAACTAACTTAAGTGGGAGTCTTAAGCATCTGCTGATTTTAGCCATTTGCAGGCAGCTGTAGACCCCAACTATCACTCCACTGTAAATACAAAAAAACCAGTTAGATTAGATTCATTAATCTCTTTGGAAAGAATAATAAATCAAATGTGATTAGCCAAATGTTGGGAAAGCTAGAGTTCAATTTCAACAGCGACAATCAGGCCTGACTAGTTCCACTTCACAAAAAATAAGCTAAAAGATCTAAAAAACAAAAAGTATCACATCATGCCTCAATCTAAAGTAAGGCAAGAACAGATGCAAAAAGAAAGAAAAGTTATTGATGTCAACCACACTGGAAAAAAGCTCCAAAGCCATTCCCAAGGCTTTGGGACTCCAGCAAATCACAGTGTCCACAAATGAAGAAAACATGGAACAGTAGTAAACCTTCGCAGGTCTGGCTATGTTACCAAAATTACTCCAAAAGAGCAACAATGACTTACTGAGGTGGGATGGCCATTTATCTAATCGAATTTTGTTGTGAATATTTTATCAGGATAAGATTTGAGTAGTGATACGTCAACATATATTTACTCAAGTGCATCCAAAATTTACTCGAGTAAAAAAGTATTGGTAAAGCTTACTCCACTACCGAGCAACTCATCAAATTAATAACCGTTTAATATTTAAAAATTACATCAGATAGACCATAATATAAAGTTTAGATGGAATTTTGGCAGCTTAAGGACCAAAATGACAATAATTTATGGGAGTAACAAAAAAATAAAATCAGAAAAAAAGAGAATTTTTCTAAATCAGTTTCTATTAATATAAAACTTTAGCAAAAACTACATGTTTGTTTTTCATTTATTGGGTAAAGAATCCAGAAATTTTACTCGAGTATTGATACTTCATGATAAAATTACTCAAGTTAAAGTAAAAAGTACAGTGTAGTAAAAATACTCCCAAAAACCATTTTTCCCAAAAAGGTTATGAGTAAATGTAATTGAGTAAATGTAAAGTAGTTATTTCCCAACTTTGTCGTTACTTGTACTCACTCATTGTTGGATCTTTGAGAGCATCAATAAATTCAAAAATATAATTAAATGCAGCTATCAACTGATAAACTAAGTAAAAAAAAACAATCACCCTTCCGGTGTCCTGAATATTTCATAGTAGGCTGTAAATCCTTTTTTAATCATCACTTTTGTCATGATCACAAAAAAATACCTCAAAATATTCTGATGCAGTTTTAAATCTTTATTGACCATCTCTGTCCAGGAGTTCAGAAAAGAGCCAAGAACCACATTTAAAGCACAATGGACTTCATTTGTTTCTTCTAGGAAGAGTGAGTGTTCATGCAAGTAAGAAAGCAGGGAAAAATAGCTTCCAAGAGAGTTCAATGACAAACACTTCAACTGACCAAAAAAAACACAAAGACTTGCTTCACAATGGCCAAAAATGAAAAAAGTCCAACGGTTAGGAAGGTATGCATCCTGTTAGACTTGATTTAAAGGTAACACTGTGTTTTAACAGAGTCCTGATCATACAGTCAAACTTGTTGGTCAAGACAGTTTGCTGCTTCTCAACCAACAGCTTGTCATCATTGCTGGAAGTTATTCAGATAAATTATTCCAAACTGATTGCTTCAATTGGACTAATTTGTATTTTTTTAATATACCTGCTGTATCTGTTGAGCCTGATGTGTTAAACTGCATGTAAAAAAAATAATAAAGAAATTATATAATTATTCTGCTCTCAATCAGAAGAAGAACGTCTGGCTATTCAAAGAGCTCTTGGGTTTAGCAGCCCACCAGAATGTTGACCTTTAAATGTTTTTAAACAAATAAAAAAAGCAAACTAAAAGGATAGCATTGCTTTGGTCTAGTCAAAGTCCACAAATAAATTAAGTTGAGATTCTGGGGTTAAAGTAAAATAATGCTGCATGTTACTACATAATTGCAAATATTTGCTGTTTTTATCCATTTAAATTTGGAACAATAATCTGAAAATTGCTTTATATATTTAGTCAGGTTAACTTTGATATTCAAACCTGAGTTTCTTCAGTGCATGACACAGTATTGCATTTAACATTCAATTAAATGTTAATTAACTTGAGCAGTCACATTTTCCTCCCCAATATTTTAGCATCTAATTAAATTATACAATTTCTAAAAATATGTATTTTAGTAAAATCCTGTTTTTGCATAGCAATAATGAACTTCTGATTTGATCCGTTTTCTGTCCATTTACTTCAGTTTAATCAGATATTTCCCTGTCACCTGCACCTCAACAAAAACGGACTTCAATAAATAAATAAATAAAAAGAAATCCTTACCTTGACACCTTAACGCATTTTCAAATTATCCAGCCTCAAATGCATCAAATGCAAATCAATGCACTGTCAGTGTGTGTCAACATAAAAACATATCTAACCTACTGGCTCATAAGCTAGCAAATGTATAAAGATAAGGATAAGGTCCCTCCGGGCAGTTGTCTTGTGCCAGGAAGTGTCTGGCTTACTGTAAGTGCTCTTGAGCAACAACCAGCAGAGACTGGCACTTTTACAAGGAAAGGCCCTGCATTTTAAAACCTACTGTGTTTGGACGACACCATAAAGATAACAAAAAGGAAAGTCTTCTCCATGCAAAACAACTCCCATGGCTAGTAGTTAAAAAAATGAAAAAAAGATTTTCATTTATTTCTACTAGAGAAAATATTCAATTAAGCTGTTTCCATACTAAATATAGAGCACATTTTTCCACATTTTTTTAGTATTATAATCACAATATATTATCTTTTTTTAAATCTTTTTATGGGACATAACAGAAAGTAGCACATATGTGAAATGAAAGTAATATACATTTTGTATCATGTATAGAAAACAGCAAATGTGCAAGAAAGCGCAAATAAAATTGAACTTTTTTGTCTGCATGCTTTGTGTGGAAAACAAAAACTACAAATCATTCCAACTACAACAACTCTACAGTTACAGGAAAGTGGCAGCATCATGTTCCAGGGGTGCTATTAATCATCAAGTATCAGCTCTGACTACTCAGCTAGTAGTCAGAGCTGATAAGAGGATAAATAGAGAAATTAATATTTTCACACGCCTTCAAATTCCCAAATTAAAAAGGAGTGACATTTTCAGGTGAATAGAACTATTTCTTGGATTAATCAATACACAAAAATAATAGGAAACACCAGCTGTAGATCCAAGATTACCAGGTCCAACAACTCTACTGGTTATTTTGATTCAAACAAGATCTAGAAGAAAATCTCCTTCAGATTGAAGGAAATTAGCTAGGCTGTTCAGAAACCGCCAGAGCTCAAACCTGCAGTCAGTTTTACATCAACAGGAAGTGACATCATATCCAACTAAGATAGCAGCACCTTCTCCAAAATAAACAGCTTCAAAGTCCACTGAAACTGGACAAGCTAATGCATTCTGTAGAAAGGTTTTATGGTCAGAAAGGAAAACCTAAAGGTGTGTTGTAATAATTGCACCGATTATGAAAGCATGGTGGTGGTTGCATCATGCTGTGGGATTCTTTTTGCGTCAGTGATACTGGTGAATTGCACAAAGTGGAGGAACTAATGCTCCTATTTTTTTTTTTACTTCACCTGCAGTTAGGATTAAAAGAAGTATTTTTCAAATGGATCCAAGAATAAAAAATGTCTGTAAAACCTTCCCAGTTAAAAAAAAATGACATACCTCCATCTGTCAACAAGCTGAATGCAATAAAGACAGGACAACAAGCCACGCCACTTCCAGCCAACCGGAGGGCAGAGAATAAAGGAACGCCACAGGAATGTATGTGTGAATGTGTTTTTTCTCTGTGCATATTTTACTTCTATTCATACCGTCATACTTAGTAACTACTATTAGAAACTGAAGCTAATAACAGCATATTTCTCTGAAATTTCTGCTTTCAAAAACTGTAGATATGATCAAAAACAGGTTAGCAAATATAAACTATCGTGAAGCGCAGATGAAAATGTTATTTCTACAGCTATGTTTTATGCAAGCAGCAGCTTCTGTTAGAGACCAAAGTTGACGATGAATACTTGAAATTTCAGAATCTGAATAATGATCAGTGGTGGAGAAAGTACTCAAAAAATTTACTTAAGTAAAAGTACAAATACACAGTCAAAAATGTACTTAATTAAAAGTCAAAGTACCACATTAACTTTTTACTTAAGTAAAAGTCAAAAAGTACTGGCTTTTAAAAATACTTAAGTATTAAAAGTAAAAGTACTTGCTGAATACATAAGCTAATCACTAATATCATTAAGTGTGCCGATCGTATTTAATTTTAATACATCAGAAATGTGCCATTTTAATGAGCAATGCCACAGATTAAACATGTTCTTAT